>RCUC01134270.1:0-174631 GCA_003697995.1 Taxidea taxus jeffersonii
GGGGGGGGGGGGGTGGCAAGGACCCTAGCCAGCAGTCAACAAGGGGACCAGTATCTTCAGAACTCCTTCCTAGTCCTTGTCCAGTGCCTCAAGGTCCCCACAGACCATCCTGGGGCCGTAGGTCTGCCAGGCAGTGGCCTCAGCACCTGGTAAGTTACCCTAGTGGCTATAGTCACTTGCCTGCCCCCCCATGCCTGTCCCCAAGACCCCAGCTTCTCAGGCCCTCAGACATTCCTAAGCGTGAAGGTGCCAGACACAACTAGAACCCACAAGTCCTCTCCCTCTAATCAGGGGAGCAGCCTAGGGCCAGAACAATAGGAAACCAGAACCCCAGAGGTGCCTGGACTATTATCCATCCACCCAGCTTTGGGTGACTTGGAGGGGAGATGCCGTGGGAAGTGAAGCCAGGGTGGAAAAGGGTCTTTAACCAGAGGACAGGAGCTGCCCAGCACCCCAGTCTCTAACCAAGAGACTGGCCTGCGGCATCTGAAGCTTAGACGCGAAGATCCAGGGAGCCCCTGGTCTCCACGAGGCAGCAGGAACGATCTCAAAGAACAGAGTGGCCCAGCCAGGGAGCCCAGCACCCAGCAACCGTTCATCCCAACAGTAACCAGCCCACAGCCTGCCCATCTCTCTCTCCAGGCCTCGGAGAGGCTGCAGACCTGGGAGGCAGGGAAGAACAGCACAGATCTCACCACCACCACCACAAACACACACACACACAGAGGCCAGGGAGTCAATAGCCTGCAAACTCAGTTCCTCCAGGTCTTGTCCCCGGTCTTCCCCAGGGTCGCAGGCCCGGCCTACACGTACTGAGTCCCCAGCCCCCCGTGCCACCTGACCCCTCCCCCCACGTGCTTACCTGAGCCCGGGGTTCCCCATCTCGGGCAGGCTGTGCGGGGGGCGCCCCGTCGGCTCCTGCGGGGTCGGAAGGCCGCGGGGCGGGGCGGGCGCGCGGGGCCGCGGCGGGCTCTGCGGAGCAGCCTGTTCCGCGACACCCCCGCCCGCTGATGGATGCCGACTGCAGCAGCGGCGGCGGCGGCGGCGGCTCGGCGTGCGCCGGGGGCTGGGCACCGTGCCCACAGCCCCGGGCCTGGCGCCCGACGCGCGGCCAGCCCCCGCCCCCGCCCGGCCTCCGCGCCCAGCCCAGGGGCGGCCGCCGCGCGCCTGCCTGCTCCCTCCGGCGGCCCGGCCCCTGCCTCCGCCTCCTCTCGGCCAGCCCCCCTCTCCTCCTCCTCCAGCTTCTCTCTCTCTCTCTTTCAGGCTCCCAGGCCACTTCCTCCCTGGCGCTGTCACCGGCCGTTCCCGGACCCCTGCGGGACCGCGGTGGAGCCACGGAGCCAACTCCTGCGCCCTCGCGGCCCCCCCCCCCCCCCCCCCCCCCCCCCCGTCACCCTCGGCCCTCCGCGCGGGGACGACCCCTCTTGGGAGCTCGGCAGGGACAGAGGGAGGGGGAGGGGAGAAGAAGGGGGAGGATCCCTGACTCAGAAGGGGTGACTCAGACTCAGTGGGCCTCCCAGCCCACCGAGCAGAGCCGGGTACCCTCACCTCCCCAGCAGCAGAGAAGGGCACGATCTCCCAGGCACTCAGGGCTCCTCACCGACCAGGGAGGAGGTATGTGCGAAGGTCTCCTAAGATCCTTTGGGTCTCTGAGCATATGTGTGCATCTGCCCATATGTGCCTTGGTGGCAGTGACCCTAAGTATAACTGGGGACTGGGCCTGTGTACAGATGTTTTTTTCTGGATGTTCGTGAGCACACACTGGGTGTGCACCTAGGCTCCTGGAAGGTAGGTGGCGGGGTAGCCAAGGGGTCTATGGCACTGAGGATAGGACTCAAAACCACAGGAAAGCCCTTCAGTGGAACTAACTCAAAAAGCTGACCCCAACCACCACACATCTCCAGCTCCCTCTGTCCACAGGCTTGGACCTCAAATGGCAGAGGACTGTGGGGGGCAGAGGGCCTGGGATCTGGTCCAGTTCTGCCACTGTCTTGGCCAATAGTTTGGGGCAAGCTGTTCTCTCGCTTTGGGCCTCAGTTTGCAAACAATCAAAGAAAGGGATGGACATACTCACCTCTAGAATCCCATTTCATAGTGGAAGCCCCAGGGAAGACAGTGGGTAACTCCCAACATAATCTCCAAAGACTTCTGCCCATGGTCCACATCTGTAGCCCACATGACCCCTACTCCCCAGCCCCTTTCCCCCAGTCATACACAGATTTTTCCACTCTTCAAATAATTCCCTAGTACCTACTATATGCCAGCCACTGTTCTAGGCCTCCCAGACTCCACTGCAGTGGAAACCACAGAAGCCCAAAGCTGGGAAGCAGCCCAGACATGAGCCAAGCCATCCACCCCAACCCCCCGAGCTATAGTTCCCTCAGTGTCAGCCTCACCGGTGGGCTGTGTCCCTCGACTCACCACTGTCCAACTCTACTCCCTGTCTCTGAGTGTATGTGTGGCTGCTCCCTCCTGGTGACCTTCCAACCTAGGTCCTAATACCAACCCTTAGGGCCTCCAGAGAATGAGGCCATGCCTTCTCCCCAGCACCCTTCGGAGAACACAAGATAGTAACTATGTCTCTTCCTCTCCCACACCAAGCCTTATCTTCTCCAACTTAAACATGACAAACTCCACCAGATGTTCCCAAGACATAGCTTCCAGTCCCTTCACTCTCCATGCTGTCCACTAGGCTCAGGAGTGGGCAGACAGCAGAAGGAAGCCAGTTCCTCCCAGTCCTAGAGAACCTGCCCTTGCTCCAGACAGGAGCTGGGAAGATGGACAAAGCAGCCCAGAACCAATTCACAGAACCACAGAGTCCCGCTGGGCAGACTTCCTTAACAGATGTCCCCCTTCACCTCTAGACTTTTCACTCTCCAGCTTCCCAAATTCCTGTCAGGAACTCACCAGGCCCTCCAGGGTACGGCCTTGGGCAAGTCACTTTGCCACTAAGGATGTTTGTTTGAGTTCAGTTACTAAACATTCGTTCAAACGAATAAGTGAAAGGATCAGTAAAACTCAAGAGTCACATCGGATGAACTTGCTGTTTCTTTTACACATCTGGTAAGAAATCCTTGACGCCCTGCTGGCCACTATTTTTATTCCAGATTGACTCCGAGCCTCTTCTGTTCACTGACCTTCCCAACCCTGGGCTCCTATGGACAGGACAGAACACGTGGCCAAAGTCCTTGCTCCTCCTAGTTCAGCCTCCTTCTCTGGATCCTCCTCCCCTTCCTTCCTTCTCCCTCCTCTCCTGGGTCAGGGCCATTTTCCCAGCTAGATGGAGCCTCTCACTTTCCCAGAAGAATCTGAGCTACATTCCAAAGACCAAGGCAGGACATTCCCAGACATCATTCCGGATTTATACTCAAAAGGCCCAATTAATTCCCTTTAGGTCAGTGGGACCATACAGAAACGTGGGCTTCTTCTACTATCGTCATTATTTCTATAATTAATATTGACCAGCATTTCTATTAGCCTGTTCCAGTTTGCAAACTACTTTTGTGTGTGATCTTTGCAACATCTTGTGAGATAATACCATCCCCATTTTATAAACAGGCAGGCTGAGGCCCAGAGTGGTGAGTGACTTGTGCAAGATTATACCTGCCTAGTCACACTAGCTCTCTGAACCACATTCCACTTGACCCTGCAATAACCTTTTACAGAGAAATCTGGTGGAGGGTGGGCTGGGGGTACTCTGACAATCACATGGCTCCTTATGGGCATCAGCTGAAGTTAGTTAATACTCCAGTTCCTTTGCTGCCTTCCTTCCCCAGGCAGGGAAACTGAGGCACAGGAACAGGACCTAACCCAGCACCACCTCTCCTGAAAGCCCCCGTGGAGAAATGCTAGGGGCCCAGGTGGACAAAGAGCCCACACAGGGAAGAAGGTCTTTCTGGTTCCCTTGGCTCTGAATTCTGCTTCCAGCCTTGGCTCTACCACTGTCTCTGTTCCTTGGGCAGATTACTTGACCTCTCTGAGCCTGTTTTGTTTCCTCATCTATAAAATGGGAGAAATTCTTCCTGCCCTACTGCAGTTACGGGGCTGGTGTGATGGGAGGTCAGCAAATGCTGGCGGAAGAGAAGGGACAGGACCCTGCCTCCCTTCTCTGGTTTGCCCAAGAGGTGGGATAGATTATTTTCTCTTAAACTTTAACTCCAGGGAGCTTGATGGAAAAGGGCCAGGATATCAGAAAGCCAGGAGAAGGATAGAAATGGTTTGCCTGTTGGCTGGGAAGCCAAAGCACACAGTGTCAGCAATAGCCTCCCCCCACCAAGGCTGGGGCAGAGATGACACTGAACCCTTCAAGCAGGACCCCTCCTACCCCCTTTTTTTTATCTTCAGTGGCCTCTGTCAAGGTCACCCCAAGCAGTCAGTGGTCTCATGACTCCCCGCCAGCAGGGGCCCCTTGGTTCCTGGGCGAGCAGGGTGGGTGGTTTGTACTCCTAGCCCAAGGACTTAATCTTTCATTCAGCACACAGTAATGTTCACACTGAGCTGGGCCCTGGACTCAGGGGAGGCGAGAGGAATTGGGTAGCCTCCGTCTTTGGACTCAGTGTCAGTCCAGTGGGGGAAAACGGCACATAAGCCAGCCCATCAGAGGGCACACGGTAAGATGAATTACCACCATTTTCTGAGGACTTACTTTGTACCTGACGCTAGACACACATTCATTTGTAGAATGCTCACAATAATTCTCTAGCATCGAAATCATTCACTCCTTTCGCAGCTAAAGTAAGTGAGGCTCGAAGGGGTTAATGACTTCCAAAGTTCACCCATCGAAGAAACAGCAGAACCAGGATGTGACTGCCACGTCTGATGCCAAAGCCTGAGCGTCAATCCTTATGCCCTGCCCCCAGAGCTGTGCTGACTACTATGGGAGCCACTAGCTACATGTGGCTACTGAGTCCTTGAACTGAGACGGATGCAAATTGAGGTGTTGGCACTAGACATTGAAGATTTAATTGAAAAAGAGTGTAATAGAGCTCAGTAATTTTTGTGTTGAAGCATCTTAGATATATTGAGTTAATAAAATATAACATTAGAATATGTCATTGGTTTCTTTTTGCTTTTCTTTTTTTCACGTGGCCACTAGAAAATTGTAAATTACATATGTGGCTCACACGACATTTCCTTTAGTCTGCATGGATTTAGGTAGTCTGAAGTCCTAACCAAGCCCCTGGGGCTCAGAGAAGGTTTCCTGGAGGAGGGGATGCCCAAACTGAGCTTGGTTAAAGGCAGGGCCATGGAGAGGGGGGTATTCCAGGGCAAGAAAGCTGCAGGGCATCTGGTTTGGGCCCCAGAGGGCTGCAGGGCCTGGGTGGGCTGAGCTGCAGCCCCAGGCAGCTGAGAGCTGGGCCAGTCATTGGGGGAAGCTACCAGAGCCAAACTTTCCAGAGCAGCATAACCCACAGGTCTGGGACAGTCTGCCTGACAAGGCTGTTCTCACTGCTCTTTGGCACTCTCTGCAAGGCACTGCGGGATGGCTGCGTCTGCCTGAGAGTAGAGAGCAGGCAGGGTGGACAGGCAGCAGCACTCACCCGGCAGGGACCTCCCCCTTCCCGCTGCCCCCCATCTCCTCGCCTTCAGATTCCTCCAGGAAGGCTCCCAAAGCGCTGTAGTCCCCAGGGACCACCCTTCCCTCGAACCTTCCAGGCCAGACCGTGGGAGCCGCACTCTCCTGCAGTAGGTCATATTCTGGTGTAGAATGATGACAGAGCTGCATGGCGGGTCACAGAGTACAAAGTACTTTTCTAGACCTAGTGTGGTGTTGCTGAAGAGCATGAGGGCAACATTTACCTCTGGGGAGGGGGCCGGAAGCAGGGATGGGGGATGCTCATGAATTCGTACAGGCGCTGTGTGACCTTGGGCAAGGCCTCTCTGAGCCTCAGTTCCCACCTCTGTAGAATGGGGATGATACTGGCACCACCTCTTAGAGCCTAGGAAGAAGACATGAGAGAAAACCCACAAAGGGCTGAGCGTGTCCTGAGGTACCCTGAGTCTTTCCAAAGCCTCCAAAGTTGCCTCCCCCCAGGAAGTTCACCCTCCCTGCCTCTTCCACCCGAGCTCTACCCAGCCTGTCCCTCCTCTGGCCTACTAGACCACACATCTCGTGTCTCCACTTCTGAATTTGGAGTTCAGTTATCATGAGGCTCTCTGGCTTCTCCAACAAGAATGCAGTCTGGCAAAGCGGGGAGCCTTATCTTCCCCCTCCCCCCTCCTTCTTCTTTCCGTACCCACAGCCAGGCCTCTGCACGGGTCCACGCATCCCAAGGGCTCTCAAGGCCCTCTCCAGTAGCTTGGACGTTTGGCCGCCATCTTTGGCCAAAAAATAGTGCAGCTCTGGAAGAATGTGTACCTGTTGGTCTCCACTGAGCAAATCTCCAGGAGCTGGTCCTGCTCTGCTTCCTCCACGGAGGAGCCTTCAGGGGTCCCCTGTTCTCTGATAAAGCAAGCCAAACTCCTCAGCCTGACTCCCCAGACCGCTCACAGGCTGATCTCACCTGCTTCCTCAGTCTTATCCTCAGGTTGTGGGTGGGGAGCTCTGTCAGTATGAATGCTTCCAGGCTCCCAGGATGGCGGCCCAGCCCTGCCTCTCTGCTTCTGCCCCTGTTCTTTCCTCTGCCTGGGAGACCCCTCCTCCTTTTCCCATGGTCATTCATCCAGGCATCCTCCAGGAAGTCCTTCCTGGTCTCCTCCTCTTGGCAACAACCCCTCCCAGATAGAAGGAAACTCTGGGCCTCTCCCTCCTGCACTCTGCCCTCCAGCTGCAAGGCCTGAAGTCCTGCCTGCTGTCAGCCTGATGGCAGGGCTCACTTTCATCCTTCTCCCCATGGGGGCCCAGCTCATAACACATGTGCATATGTGCTGTGTGTCCCTTGAGCCACCCTCACTCCCAGAGTCAGGGGCCGGGAGTAAGAATTCACCAGGATACAAGGACACTCTGAGAGTGTCTGAGGGAGTCTGAGAGCCACACTTCCAGGGCCTGAACGTGAAAGGTCTGGCCACCGTCCCACTCGCTACAGATACCCAGCCACCCAGCCTCCCATCAGGTGCCTGCAGTGGCCGCTGAGGTCTGCTCATCGCCAGAGCATCACAGACTCCTTGCAGTCAGAAGAGACCTTGGAGACTGTCATACAGAGGCTAGGAGGAGTGAGTGGCAACGTGTCTGCGGTCCTGTGTGCCAGAAGATGCTGCAGTGACACCATCAATCCACATCATCGTTGCGGAAAGCAGCTGAGTCCCCACTATGTACTGGCGCAGCGCCCAGCAATTTGGATACATTTTCAGTTTTTAATCTCCTACCGCCCCGTAAAGCAGAGGTTAGAGACGCACTTGCTTTTCCAGGGGGAGGAAACTGAAGCTCAGAGCAGTGAAGTCACTAACCCAAGGTCACACTGCTAGTGGGGGGGTGGGGAAGGGGCAGGATTCAATTGCAGGCACGCCTGACTCCAGGGCCCGTGCTTTTCCATCGTTAACCCTGCATACATTTGCCTTATCACAAACATACTGTGGAGATGCTGGCCCTGTTTTAGTTCTTGTCTGGATTATAGTTACACAAGTGTGCGTAAACTTACTATCTGTATACTTTGCTGCATTTGCAACTTCAATAAAGTTTTTCTTTAAAGATTTATTTATTTTAGAGAGAGCGAGAGTGAGCACAGGGATGGGGCAGGAGAGAGAGAGCCCCTGACGCAGGGCTTGATCTCATGTCCCCAAGATCCCGACCTGAGCAGAAACCAAGAGTCAGACGTCCAACCGAGCCACCCAGGTGTCCCTCAGTAAAGTTTTCTTTTTAAAAAAGATTTTTGGGGATGCATGAGTGACTCAATTGGTTGAGCGGCTGCCTTCGGCTCAGGTCATGATCCCAGGGTCCTGGGATCAAGTCCTGAATCAGGCTTCTTGCTCGGTGGGGACCCTGCTTCTCTCTCTGCCTCTGCCTGCCACTCTGCCTGCTTGTGATCTCTCTCTCTCTCTCTCTCTGACAAATAAATAGATAAAATCTTTTTAAAAATTAAAAAAGAAAAGATTTTTGTCCCAGAGATGAATATTTGCTAGAGATTTTCTGGATATGGAATCCTCTTAGTACTAGATTCTGAAACTAGAATGCTGTTTCTCTCTCTCTCTCTCTCTCTTTGTTTCTTTCTGACCATCTTTCTATTGCAACCAAGACTGTTCCCAAGATCCCTAAACTCCCACATCAGGCCAAGCAGAATTTCACCTGCTGCCCATTGCTCAGACCACAGTGGACATTTTCTCATATTCAGATTCCCAGCCCAGGTATCACCCAGCTAACACTCTACTTTCAGAAGCTGGCAGAGCTCTGGAGTCTTTGCAACCTTCTCCCCATCCACCCATATGCAGGGATCAGATGGTAAGACCAGTCGCTATCTTACTGGCTAATCCCCAGCTTCAGGAGGCAGCCGGGCAGTGATGTCTGGATGTTCCCACTCCTAGTACCAGGCCAGGCCGGGCAGAGAAGGCTTCTGTGTGTACAAACACAGCCTTCTGCTTAGGTGGCTCCTGCCGGACTCCCTCGCCAACTCGGCCCTCTGTGGCTTTTATCTTCCTGCCCAAAATAACCATTGGCTTCAGTGCTTCTCTGGACATGAATCAGATTCTCGTGAGAGCCCGTGAGCAGCTTGAGAACAGGAAGGGCATGTTATCCATCTCCATTTCCCCAGTGCACCAGGGCAAAGGTGTGTGGGATTTAGCGAGCTCCTTTACATGCCTGGGGGACCTGAGCTAGGCAGCGAGAACTCACTAGCAAACAGTCATGCTCTCTGAAAGCTCACAGTTTAGAGAAAACACCAGCACCAACCAAATGCAATAGAAGGCAAAAAGTACTAAAGGCTGTAAGAAAAGGATGAAGCCTTTTGGAGTTCAGAGGAGAAAAAGATTGGGGGAGGGCAGAGTGTCAAAAGTTTCAAGGCGGAGGGAGTGTTTGGGCTGAACATTACAGACAGGGCAGAAGGACAGTCTAGGTGGAGGAGACAGCATTAAAAAAGGCCCAGGGCTGGAAAGTCCAGGGCAGATGCAGGAAACCGGCCCCATGTGGCCCTGAGCTGGGGATGCTAAGGGCTGAGGCTGGGGCTAGAAGGCATATGGTACCTGTGGGAGCCTCAAATGGCATGGCATACCAAGTGATTCCTGCACTGTCTAGCAACTAGCCACATGTGACTATTTAAATTTAAATGAATTAAGATGGGAAAAATGTAAAATTCATAGCCACCTGTGGTTAGTGGCTACCATATTGGACAATGCAGATGTGCACCATTTCCAGACGGTTCTATTGGATGGTGCTGGTCCTCATGGCAGAGAATCCGGAAGACTTCGCGTGGAGGCGTGACATAATCAGAGCTGGGCTTTAGGAAGATAAATTTGTCCTTAGAGAGGAGTGAGTGACTGGAGGGTTGGTGAGACCTGGATCTGGTGGTGGGCCAGAGAGCATTACAATAATCCAGGCAAGATCAATAACCACTTCCCTTCCCTCTGTTCCCCTCTTCCTATCAGTAAGCAGGAATGCAGAGCACAATGGTTCTCAAAGCGTGCTCCCCGGAACAGCAGTATCATCTGAGAATGCCTTAGTGTACAAATCCTCAGGCCCTACCCCAGACCTGCAGAGTCAGAAACTTGGGGGTTCAGAGAAGTGACCTGTGTTTTGATCAGCCCTCTCACGGTTCTGATGCACACTCGGGGGGTGAGATCTGCCAGCACCAAGGCTAGGGGCCATCCATGCTAGTTCCAAAGTAACTCTATACTCCAGAGTCAGAAGACATGGCTCCATGGCCTCAGACATTAACCAGTGTGCTTAATTTCTTTGGCCTCGGTTCACGTATAATAACCCTAATCGGTTATTATAAAGATCAAAGAAGTTACTACTTCTAAGTTAACTCTTCTAAGAAAAGTGCCTGGCATATAGTAAGTGGTCAGTTAATGTTAATTATCATTTTTAGTCCTCCTGTGCCTCTTTATATAAACTCCCATGGCACCAAGTTGAAGTCCTCCCATATACAATGGACCAGCATCTGTCTCCTGCCATGAGCTATGGCCTCCTGCCTGTCCATCATATATTTCTAGGCCCACTCCCCCACAGCACCAGTGACTCCTCTCCAGGCCAAAGGTGTCAGGTCCTCTCCCAGAAGGCAAGGGCATGTCTTGTGTCAAGATGCAAGAGGCCAATTTGATGTCTTTAGCTAAGATGCCCTAAAGGGGATCAAGTCAGAAGATGGCCCTTGAGTCTTTCCCTACAAGACCACTTGGGAATAGGAATGTCTGGACATGAGTGCCCAGCTGCCCATGGCCATGGAAAGCATCAAACCTGTTCAGTTGACCCACGCCAGACAGAAGGGTATGGGAAACAGTACTTGGGGTTCTGCCTACTGCAGGAGCTGGATCCTAACTCAGGGAACCAGCCAGAGGGAGACGGTATTAACAAACCTGGACTCTGATCTTGGCAGTGAGATCTCAGGCAGTCATTCTCCTCTCTAGATTCAATTTCCTTACCTCTAATGGGAGGCAGTTGGCCTAGTGTGTTTCTTAACCTTTTATGGATCATGGTTTTCTCTGAAAATGAGATGAAAACTGCAGAGTTTCTTCCCCAGAGAAATGCACATGGGTGTACTTCCAGACACACACACACACACACACACTTCTTATTTTCTTATTTCAGGCATCAAGAGACCTCATGAAGCCCATGCTTCATGAAGCCCATGAAGCCCGTGGGTCTAAGGACACTTGGTTAAGAAACCCTGGCTAGATGGTCTCTAATCATCCATGACAAGAAATCAGCTGTATTTGTACCTAATTTAAAGGAACTGTATGTGAAAGATTTCACCAAAATGATGAAATCTGAAATGCAATTTCATAGGATTCGATCGTTGATGGGCTAAATGCTCTGCATCCCTCCCAGAGCCTGCCCCCTGCCTTGTCACATTGCCTCTGCAGGCTGCCCCCCTCTCAATGCTCCCCCCAGGCAGCAGGGAGTGAGCACACAGTCCTGAAAGACAACCTTGGTCCCCACAGACTGTCTCTGTCACTTCCCAAGAGTGGGCAGATTGTCCCCAGCCATGAGAAGGTAGAAGAGGAGGAGTTGCTCACCTCTTGTTCCCCACCCCAAATCCCCAGCTCAGATGCCAACCACCAAAGAGGGTTCCAGATGCCACCTCGCACCCCAACACAGACAGACACACACACACATAAACCCTCCTTCACAAAGCCACAGCCACAGACTACACCTCCAGACACTTGGTGGTGTGGTCACTCAGAACAGGCAAGAGATATTTTTAGAGGCCGAGTGACAGGATGGGTGAGAGCAGTTCCACGCTGTCAGCGCCGGCCGCTACCGCTGGCTCTGATGAATCACTCTGCGCTACGCGAATGTACACGGCCGTCGGCATGGCCAGAGAGGCTGCGCCGGCTTCTAGAATGAATGTCTTGGATTGGTGACCATGCTGATCACACCAGGCTGAGCCCAAGATCACACCAGGGCCAAGACTGCCCAGCCAGAGCCAGGGCGGCGGAGCCGGACCCGTGGCTCCGCCCAACCCAGCCTCTCCTGACCGACACAGCCCTCACCACGACAGCCCACGCCAGGCCACCAGCCCAGGCAGGGGGCCCTCCTTCTGCAAGAGTCCCCTCAGAGTGGCTATTGATACCTCTCCTCCTCCCGAGTCCTTTTGAGGAAGCCTCTCCCCCCACACCACCCCACTGAAGTCTGGGTATTAAGGCAATGAGCACCTACTGAGTAGGCAGACTTGAACAGGGTCAATGCCACGGTCAGCTGGTTTCATCTTCCTGGAGGGCACTTTGGGAAAGCGTATTCTAAGCCTTAAAAGTATACATAACTTTAAGCCAGAAATTCTTCTTCTATAATGCATAGACCCCATTATATAGCTACAAGAACATTTGTTTTGTGTATACAAGGGTTTTGTATATCAGAGTGAAGTGGGAATTAGAATTAATAGAAGTGTCTAAAAATAGCGGCTAGGTTATACAAATAGTGATACATAAATATCCTGAAATATTATGCAGTTGTTAAAATAGAGCGCTGTGGATCTCTACGATGGTATGTAATCACATTCATAACACAATACAACATTTTAAAAAGCAGGTAGAAAACAGTATACAACATATGATCCAATTGCTATAAAATGTATGTGTGCATGCACAGAAAAAGACGAAAACTGGAGGGCTGCCTGGTGGCTCAGTGGGTTAAGCATCTGTCTTTGGCTGAGGTCATGATCTCAGGGTCCTAGGATCCAGCCCCACATCAGGCTCCCATCTGTGTCTCCCTCTCCCTCTGCCTGCTGCTCCCCGCCCCCCCGCCTGTGCTCTCTCTCTCTCTCTCTCTCTCAAATAAACAAATAAAATCTTTAAAAAAAGAAAACTGGAAGGAAAGATACAAAAAATTATGTTCCCAGATGTTTTTTGACAGTGGAATTATTTCTCTTGTGCTTACTTGGGTTTTGTTTTCCTTCCTTGCTGATATTCTGCTGTATGGATGTGTAGAACATATATTATTTACATAAGAATGGCCCATTACCTGCAGCTGACTCACAGCCTATGGTCTGAACCACGCAAAGCCCTTCCTGCTTTCTCATTAGGGGCCCCACCCCTTCAGCCTCCACTCTTACCAAGCGTCCCTCTGGCTTTGAACTTCCATGCCCTCCCCAGGTACTCCCTGGAATTTCACTAATTGGGGGTCCCATCCAGCCATCCCCCACAGTCCCCTGACACAGGCCTCCGCAGCGGAAGTGCCCTCCTCCAGGAACCCCAGTCCCTGAATCTCATCCACACAGAGTCGGATCCAGACAGCATGCATCTCACTCTACAATAAGGGACATAAGTATCATGATAAAGATAAAAGTGGTAGTAAATCTGTTGGTGGGAATGTAAATTGGTGCAGCCACTGTGGAAAACAGTATGGAGGTTCCTCGAAAAATTAAAAATAGAAATACCCTATGATCCGTAATCACACTACTGGGTATGTACCCAATGAAAATGAAAATACTAATTCAAAAAGATATATGCACCCCCCGTGTTTACTGCAGCATTATTTACAAAAGCCAAGATATGAAAGCAACTCAAGCATCCATTCATCGATGAATGGATAAAGAAGATGTGGCATGTTGGGTTATGGACATTGGGGAGGGTATGTGCTATGGGGAGTGCTGTGAAGTGTGTATGCCTGATGATTCACAGACCTGTACCACTGGGGCAAATAATACATTATATGTTAATTAAAAAATAACAAAAAATTTAAAAAAAGAAGATGCAGCATGTATGTATGATAGAACATTATTCGACCATAAAAAAGGAGGCAATCATGCTATTTGTTACAACACGGATGGACCTAGAGGGCATTATGCTACATTAAAGAAGTCAGACTCAGAAAGACAAATACCAAATGATTTCACTCATATGTGAAATCTAAAAAAAAAAAAAAAAAAAAAAAAGAATCAATGAACAAAAAGGAGAATCAGACCTATAAATACAGAGAACAAACTGATAGTTGCCAGAGGGGAGAGGCATGGGCAAAATGGGTGAAGGCAAGTGGGAGATACAGGCTTCCACTCACGGAATGAATGAAGTCACAGGAATAAAAGGCCAAGTGTAGGGGAGATGGTCGATGACACTGTAATAGCATCTGGTGACAGATGGCAGCTACACTTCTGGAGAGCACAGCTTAAAGTATAGAGAAGCTGAATCACTGTGGTGTACATCTGTAACTAATGTCACATTGTACATCAACGGTACTGGAATTTTTTTTTTTTTAAATCTTAAAAAGTGGTCATGAACATTCATTATATTCTGTTCTCCTTTTTTCTAGAGCATTTTATTATACTCATATCACTTAACTCTCACAACAGCTTTCAAAGTGGGTGTTGTACTCATTATACGGAGGAGGACACTGAGGCCCTGCAAGGGTAGCAGCACAAAACTTGCCAAAGGTCACACGTAAGTCAGGATTCAGACGCAGGTCCGACTGGCACAGAGAAGGAGTTAAATAGAAGATCTGAACAGGACATCCTGAGCCCACATTCTAAGGAGCCATATTCTCCAGAGCCCTCCCTTCCAGCTGAGCTTATGGTCGCTACACCACCCTCCCCTGCCCAGAACCCCACAAAAGCCCATCTAGGGCCACGTGCCCTGCATCTCCACACCAGGCCATCATTCCCTCCCAGCGGGTCCTTGCTGCCTCCTCGGATCTCCTAGCAACCAGCCTGTTATGCCCTGCACTCTCTCTACCTCTGGCTCTCCCGCTCTGGCCTGTCTCACTGAGGAGGCAGCAGCTGGCAGGCTCCTCTCACAGGGGTTACGGCACCCCTGAGTGGCTGGGGGGAGGGAGGGGTGGGAGGGGAGGAGATGGACTTAGCCCACACGGCTCCCCCTCTAGGCTTGCTCCCAGCTCCACATCTGAGCCACCGGCTTCTGCGGCACTGTCCTTTTCTCGAGCTTCTGACTATCTGCTGACTGGGCCAAAAAAAATAAGAAGTGGAATCCTAGGCCTTACATTCTCGTCAATTCCAATCTCCTTTTGTATTTTTGAAGTGTGTACATGGACTCTTCCCACCAAACTATTACTATTAAAAATAGCAATAATAGGGGTGCCTGGGTGTCTCAGTCACTTAAGTGTCCAACTCTTGATCTTGGCTCAGGTCTTGATCTCAGGGCGGTGGGATCAGGGCCCGAGTCCGGCTCTACACTCAGTGAAGTGTCTGCTTGTCCTTCTCCCTCCTCGGGGCCTGCCCCTTCCCCCATGCGCGCCTTCTCTCTCACCCTCTCAATCTCAAATAAGTAAATAAATAAAATCTTTTTTTTTAAAGCAATAATAAAAGTACTAGCAACAAGGGGTGCTTAAGTGGCTCAGTGGGTTACACCTCTGCCTTCGGCTCAGGTCATGAACCCAGGGTCCTGGGATCGAGCCCTGCATCAGGCTCTCTGCTCAGCAGGGAGCCTGCTTCCCCCTCTCTCTCTCTGCCTGCCTCTCTGCCTCCTTGTGATCTCTCTCTGTCAAATAAATAAATAAAATCTTTTTTTTTTAAAGTACTAGCAACAAAACAGCGACTTCATCTTTATTCAGTGCTCCAAACCACCCCTGAGGAGCAGAACCCAGTAGCCCCATTTTACAGATGAGGAAACCAAGATGTAAGAATGTTGGCACAAGGATTAGAACAAGTAGGTCTGACATCAAGTGTCCGCTCTGCCCACTGCCCCACACCACCACCATATCTCTTAGAAAGAAATCATCTGGTCTTATCCCTTTCCCAAGGAGATAAGGAAACCGAGACCCAGAGAGGGAAAAGGATTTGTCACCAGGAAAAGGAAATCTGCTTATTTCCTAAGCAGCTACTATGTGCGGTGCGCGCGCAGCTAGTGCCTCGAACGAAGAAAAGCTTTGACTCCCGCGCTCGTTGATGGCTGGGCTCTGACATGTTGGTGACTATCGAAACCGAGCAATGGGTTCGTGGAGGTTCGTTATACTATTCTCCTTACTTTTTAGCATGTTTGCAATTTTCCATAATACAAAAAGTTAAAATAAAGACAAAAGGACAACAGAAGGATGGCTGATGAGCATATAAATTCTAAGTCTGGCTTGAACTTAGAAAACCAGTAAAATCACCCAAACTTAGAAATATTTTGCTCTTGCAGTTTTGAAGTTCAGGAAAAGGCAGGCGTACTGGAACCCACTTAGGAACCTCTCTGCCTCCATGTTTCTATACAATTTTCAGCCCCTGTGCTGTTGCTAGGAAACCGGCGAGCCAGGAGAATCCCAGGCTGGCTGGCTGGGCCCGCTCCCCTCCCTCACTGCCCCTCTGGGGGCGGGGTACAGTGCCCCTGCCCCTGGAGCTGACCCTAGCGGGCATCTCTCTGCGGGTCCACAGGCCACATGACACAGCCTGAGATCCTGTCCGCCGCTGGGAGAGAGGCGAGTATAAATTCAGAGAACTATGATTAGAAAGCAAATTACAGGCCTCTCTCTGCAGGTCCCCAGCTCACAAAAACCTCCTAGCAGTCAGATGGCCTTTACTCAGGTTGCTCCAAGTCTCCAGAGAGAGCGAACACATGAGTCAGGAAAGAGTGACCGTGTGAGTGTGAGAGAAACTACCCAACAGAGGCAGAAAATGTGACCTGTGGGGAGAGGGAGGCCACTGGGAGGCAGCAGAGCGCAACGGGCAAGGACTCTAGCAGCTGGTCAGCTCCCAGCCCAGGCTCCCTGGGTTTCCTAGCTGGGAGACTTTCGGGGGGAGGTCTTCACCTCTCTGACCCTTTTCCATTCCTTAGCTGCAAATGAAGGCTAGTTCTACCTACGATACAGAGCGGATATAGGAACTAGATGAGGCAATACAGGTCAAGTGTGTCAGCACACGACAAATAGTGGCTTTAAAAAACTAATTTACCGGAGGGCGCCTAGGTGGCTCAGTGGGTTAAAGCCTCTGCCTTCCGCTCAGGTCATGAACTCAGGGTCCTGGGATCGAGCCCCGAATCCGGCTCTCTGCTCAGTGGGGAGCCTGCTTCCCCCTCTCTCTCCGCCTGCCTCTCTGCCTTCTTGTGATTTCTCTCAAATAAATAAATTAAATTAAATTAAAACTGCTTACCAGGACACCTGGGTGCCTCAGTTGGTTAAGTGCCCGTCTCTTGCTTTCAGCTCAGGTCACAATCTCAGCGGTCTTGAGATCAAGCCCCACACTGGGCTCTGCACTGAGCGTAGGACTTGCTTGGGAACCTCTCTCTCCCTCTGCTCCTGCCCCTCTCTCCTGAGATTCTTTCCCTCTCTTCCCCCACACCACCCCCCGCCACACTCTCTTTCTCTCTCTCTCTCTCTCAAATAAATAAATCAATCTTTAAAAAAACAGTGCTAACCATATGATCTAGCAATTCTGGGATATACGCTTCTGAAAGCGTGGTCTTGAAGAGATATTTGTACATCTGTGTTCATAGCGGTGTTATTCACAACCACCAAGAAGTAGAAGCAACACGAGAGTCCAACAACAGATGAATGGGTAAACAAAATGTGTCCTACACATATGATGGAATATTATTCAGTCTTAAAAAGGAAGGGGATTCTGACACATGCTGGAATGTGGCTGGACCTTGCAGGCGTTATGCTCAGTGACATAAGCCATGACACAAAGAGGCACATACTGTTTGATGCCATTTATACGAGGTGCGTACAGTAGTCAGATTCACGGAGACAGAAAGTGGAGTGTGGAGAGCTGTTGTTTGACAGGTATAGAGTTTCCGTTTTGCAGGAAAGAGCTTCTGGAGATGAGCGTGCTCATGGTTGCATGACAGCACGAACGGACTCCACATGCCTGAACGGTGCAGTTAACAATGGTGGAGATGATACATTTATGTTAGGTGTATTTTATCATGGTAAAAAAAAATTTAGTTATACAAAGAAAGTACCAGGCAGAAAACCCCAAAACAGAGTAAAAACTAAAAGACAAAGCTAAAGAGATAGGAAGGACTAGAAAAGTATGGAGAGGGACGCCTGGGTGGCTCAGTGGGTTAAACCGCTGCCTTCGGCTCAGGTCATGATCCCAGCATTGGGTTCTCTGCTCGGCGGGGAGCCTGCTTCTCCCCTCCCCTCTCTGCCTGCCTCTCTGCCTACTTGTGTGATCTCTGTCTATCAAATAAATAAATAAAATATTAAAAAAAAAGAAAAGTATGCAGAAACGGGGTGATGCAAAGAGGAGAAACACTGACCCCCCCCCACCCCCACACACCCTTCCAAAGCCACGGAGCACAAACAGAGGACTTTCTAGCAAGGGCATGCACTTCCAGGGTGCTGGGGTCCTGTCTCCTAACCTGAATTCCACCCCCAGTCAGGGGCTGTTCTGGTCAGCACCAAAACAGAGGCCTCTGGGAGAATCTGGCCTCACTCCCCACCCCACCCCCGCCCAGAATCCTCAGGGAAAGAGAGAAGGATGGAAACCCGGAAGGAATAACAGGTAGAGACAGTGGGGCGGCAGAACAGCACGTGAAAGGGCCCTGGGGTACAAGCCATGTTGTGGAGAGCCCTCCAGGGTGGCCGGATGCTCAGGCATGTTGGAGAAGTAGGAGGGAGAGGAGGGCAAATGGGCAAATGGGGAAAGGCCTTTCCTGACCACCTACCACACACTGAACACCATCCCGCATCATCATCTCAGCCATCTTTAAAGTAATCCTGACAGGCAGGAATTCCTGTACCCCTTTTATGGAGGAAGAAATGAAAATTCAGATAGATAAAGTAACTCACCCCAGGAAACGCAGGTGGTAAGGAGAGAGCAGGGATTCAAAAGCCAGCTGACTCCTAATCTTGTGCTTATCTCTTCATCCCCTGGAATATCAGTACAAAAGGCCAAGAGTGTGGGCTCTGGAGTCAGGATTCCAAATCCCACGCCATCCCTCACTAGCTGTGTGAGCTGGAGAAAATTACTTAACCTTCTGGGTGTCCTTTTCCTCAGCTGTTGAGTGGGAATGAACCATAGCACCTTCGTCATATAGTTTTAAGGGAATTAAATGAATATGGTATTGCAAGAAAAGTGCATTGTGTGCAGTGAAAACACCAAGTAGCCCTTATTAGTCATTATGCTGAGGTCTCTAGGTACCCCCCACGGACCCCCCCCAGACAGACTGGCCACCACTGCTTGTCCCTGGCTGAGTCCAGTGTGGTCTCTCGAGCGAGGCAGAGGCCAGATCCAGATCCTGGAGAATGCTGAGAGCCCAGGCTGTAACCTTGCAGGAGCAGCAAGAACATTCTGGAAATGACCTCTTCCACTCTCTGATCTTGACTCCATGGCCTGAATAAGTTGTCTGGCAGACGCTCCCTCAGTGGAACGTGGTCTAAGTAGCCTCCATTCTCATGGAGTGACCATACCAGAAACAAACAGGGCTGCCAAGTTACCTACCCATTGGCCTCCACCATGGGTTAACCCTTGGCCCTCAGCACCTTCTAGGATGAGGTGACCTACAACCGCAGAGCGTCAACACCAGGAAGGCCTTTAGAGACCATCTCACTTCACCCCTCATCCTACAGATCAAACCCCGAGGCCTGGAGATAAGAGGGGACCTACTTAAGGTCACATGCTGAGCCATTGGCAAAGCCAGAACACAACACTGGGCCACCTAACTCCCTGGTCTTTCCAACTTATCTTGCCATCCCTACACTTTGTCATGTCAAATTAAAGTCTACATATTCAACTTTCAAGAGGTTTGGTCACCCCTATAAGCCTAACTCTTGGAGGCTGGCCTTATGGGAAAGGCAAGAACTTCAGGGACAGGCAGATCTGGGTTCAAGTCCCAGCTGTACCACCAGGTAGCTTAATGGCCCTTCATTTGTTTCTGTATCAGAAGCCGGTGGAGGATGGCAGCTATGGGGGTAGGAGACAGGCCCAGCTCTGCTACTCCCTGGCGGGAAAGTCACTCTACCAATCACTGCTTCAGTTGCCTCTTCTGTAAAGCCTGCCTCACAGTCACGAGTACAAAATGAGAAAAATATAAATAAAGGACGTGGCACAGTGCATGCTATGGGGAAGCACTCAACAAACAATGCCCATCACTAATACAGCATCTCTGTCTTCTCTCCAATGCCAAGACTGGAGCATGCCGCCAGCAAGTAGCACAAGGTACCTCGGTCTCAAAGCTCCAGCTCCCTCAGCTCCCCTCACGGAATCATGGGGTGTGAAGGCTGGTAAGAGACAGAACGCTGTGGGGCTGGCAACAGCCCCATTTGACAGACAACAGAGTTGAGACCCAGAGGGAAAGGACTTGCTCAAGGTCACAGAGCAAATTACTGAGGTGAACTAGAACCCAGCTCTCTTGACTCCTACTGACTTTGTTCTAGAAACATGAGCTCTCACTGCCCAGGCAGCTGTGTTTGTCCATAGATCCTGGGGGAAGAGACCCCAAATACCAAAGTGTGGCTGCTTTCGGCCAGAATGGAACTGAGCAAACCTTGCCATCATGGGGGACGCGGGTCAGAGGTAGGGTGGGGCTGCGTGCCGGCAGAGCAGGCCAGCTGGGCCAGCCACCAAAGTGGCTCCATAGGCACAGCTCAGGGCCCTCTCATCAGCTACATAATAAAGTAATTATGGGATTAGGGATAAAATTAGTCACTTGTGTAATTATTTTGCTTAGAACAAGAACAGAAAGGGCCTTTTTAAAGAGTGGTTCCTTGGCCCCTCCCACGAGCTCTGCTGCAGAGACGCGGATGAGTGAACGTACACACGAACACATATACACACAGCAGTGATGGCGGCGGGTGAACATGGCCGCTCGCCTTCATCAGACGGCTCCTCACCAGTCCTAACCCTCAAGGCCAGGGGCTACATTCTCTGAGGTTTGCCTCATGGAGCACCTTGTCTCACTGTCACAGGGTACACTGCCTCCCCTCAGAGTCCTCCATCACGGAGAATCTGGGGATATGGTCTCTCATGCCTCTCCCAACCATAGCATAATGAGGTCTGGGTTCCCCTGGCCCATCCTCCATCACAGAGGCTGGTGGGAGAGTTCCCACAGTACCTGGGGGTCTGCTGATCCAGACAGACTGCTGGTACTGGTCCCTGAGATAGGCAGAATAACGGCCCCTCCAATGATGTCCATGTTCTAACGCCTAGAATCTGTAAGTATGTCACCTCGCATGGCAGGAGGGACTGTGCACGTGTGACTAGGTTAAAAATTTTGAGATGAGGGACGCCTGGGTGGTTCAGTTGGTTAAGCAGCTGCCTCCGGCTTGGGTCATGATCCCAGCATCCTGGGATCGAGTCCCACATCGGGCTCCTTGCTCGGCAGGGAGCCTGCTTCTCCATCTCCCTCTGCCTCTGCCTGCCACTCTGTCTGCCTGTGCTTGTTCTCTCTCTCTAACAAATAAAAAAAAAATTTTTTTTTGAGATGAGATTATCCTGAATAATCCAAGTGGTCCTGATGTAATCAACCCTAAGGTCCTTATAAGTGAAAGGGGGAAGCAGGGGACTGAAAGCCACAGAAGGAGGTGTGACGGTGGAACCAGAGGTTGGAGTGATGCCACTGCTGGAAGGGACCATGAGCCAAGGAACATGGGGTCCTTAGAAGTGGGAAAGGTCAAGGTGCACGGTCTCCCCTGGAGCCTCCAGAAGGAAGGCAGCACCTTGATTTTAGCCCCGTAAGGCCCAGTTCCAGACTTCCAACCTCCATGACTATAAGGTAATAAATCTGGGTTATTTTAAGACACTAAGCATGTGGTAATTTACTATTAACGCGGTAGGAAAGAAACTAATACAGTCACCTAAGGAGGGATGCGTGGAGCCCACCCTTCCCTCCAGGATTGAAGCCCCTGATGAAACTTTCTCTCCAAGGGCCAGCCAGGGGGATTCCTGGGGCCAACATGTGCCCTGAATGAGCCTCTAGGGATTGGGCTTGATAGGGGGCCCAAACTCTACCCCAGAGAGGTATCTTTGGGGAAACAGCACCCAGAAAAGGCACGAAAGGGAGACAGTTCTAGACAGTTCTAGAAAGTAAGCCCCACCTTACTCCAGGGACTGGGCCCCTGGGCCTCCATAAACCATATACCCATAAACCATATACTCCATAAACCCATAAACAGGGATGCTGGCCTCCATAAACCAGACCATCCCCAGGGGTAAGCCAGCATCAGAGAAAGAGACCACCTAAAAGGCTGGAAGCCTGGCCAAGTCACTAGATGGCTTTCTCTGAACCTCACCATTGTCACCATGCCTTGTGAGACTGTCACTCTCAGGATGCCCATTTCACGGCTGAGGAGATGGACTCAAGCAGGGGCAGAGGGGAGCCTGCTTTGAACCCAGGCTGCCTCACTCCACAGCCCTACCCTGGCCCCCTCCTAGCGTGCATAAGGGCTAGACAGAGGATGGGCTGGAACAGTCCCTAAACCCAAGGAACCGGTTCAGCAGACCTAAGGGGCGTCAAAAACAACCTGTCCTTCCAGTCTGTGGATGCTGGGCTTTCAAGCGGCAGAAGCCTGAAAGGGGTCCACAGCCCTTAACCCAGAATGCCCCTCCTGGCAGCCCCCCCGGACAGGCATCACCTAAAATACGGAAAAATCACATCACCTCGTGCAATGTCTACTACAGTGCTATTCATAAGAACAAAGACTGGAAGCAACCTGAATGACCAGCAACAGGGGAAGGGGGAGGGGGGAGGGGATCTTGGCTCTGATGGGACTCTCTGTAGTGACACAGACTTTCTGTAGACACGGCTGAGTGAAACCCACAGGACAGCCCCAAAGATGCACCAGGAGGCCTATGGCTACCTAAGAAAGGGGCAAAGGGGAAAGGTTGGAAGGAAACACACCCAACTCCCAACAATACAAGGGAGTCACTTCTTCCTTCTTCCTGTTTTTTTTTTTTTAATCTCTCTACTGTGTTGTTACTTTTCATACTTTAAAAAAGAAAGTTTTCTCTAGGGGCGCCTGGGTAGTTCAGTCCGTTAAGCATCTGCCTTCGGCTGGGGTCATGATCTCAGGGTCCCGGGATCGAGTCCAGCATCAGGCTCCTTGCTTAGTGGGGAGTCTGCTTCTCCTCCTGCCCCTCACCCCACTCATGCGCTCTCTCTCTCTCTCTCAAATAAATAAAATCTTTTTAAAAAATAATGATAAAAAGGAAAGTTTTCTTGAAAAAAAAACAGTAACTGTGATGGAACCCTGAGGAACCCCCACACGGAGACGTCAATGACAAAAGGGGGAACAGGCGCATGAGCGCTGGCCAGAGAGGTAGTGACAATGCTGGAAAGAAGGGTGTGGTGTGGTGGAGCCGGAGGAAAGGGAGAAAGAGGGGATCCCTTGGCCTTCGAGGCGCTGTGCCCAGTGCCGGCCCCTATGCCCCCAACCACATTCACCAGGCAAGCCGGATGCCAAGAAAGCTCTGGTCATTCATGTCCCACGTTTCCCACTGAGGAGTCTCCAAGTGCTCCCACCATGACCGGTGTCCCCAGAAGCAGCATTTCCAATGCAAACCAGGCACCAAGAGAAGCAATGATGTGCCACACCTATGGCCATGCATTCCCAGCCCAGCCCAAGCAGAACAGAGGAGGCCTCAGAGAAGAACCTGGTCAGGATTTTCCTGACCCATAACGACTCACCAATTCTACCACCAGTGTTTCCACAGGGACCCACATTTCACACATGCATGCGCGTGCACACACACACGCACACACACATATTCGCTCCGTGGGCCCTTCCTCAGCCGCTTGGAGACATGTCCCTTGGATTCTGAGCCTCCTGGATGTAAGCAGACACATAAGCAGGCCTGACTCACATACCTGTTCACACGTATTCCCCTACCCACCCACCCACACCACCAACCCACTTTCTTCTCCTGAAAACCCCCTTCCTCCCTCTCTCCACCCACCTCATCACCGCCCTCAGGTCAACCTGAGCCCAGGAGGGAAGGTCCCCCAGCAATTCACGTCCGATTTCACTGGGCCATCTCTGCCTCCTACCACACACGCCCAGCAGGCAGCGGCCAAGCCCGAGCTGCCGGGAGCGGGAGGGAGGCTGGGGCACACAGCTAAAAGCTAAACCAGGCTCCGAAGGCCAGTGACCCAAGAAACCACCTCTGACCCTCAATCTAGTGAGCCAGCAAGAAGCAGGGCTGAGTCACTGCCAGATGGCCCCCAGGACACCCCCATTCTAAGGAAACTGGCATCCCTTCCTGCTGCCCACAGCCCAGATGTAGGGGCCGTCCTCCCAGTCAGCCTGTGGTAATGAGCATGGCTGGGCCAGCACAAGGCCAGTACCAATGAGGCCACCCCCTTTCCTGCCAGTGAGCTCAGCCTCTTTGCTTCGCTCTGATTTCAGCTCATCTGAAACATCCTCATTTGAGGTCCCTGGAGGATCTTAAAAGTGTTATTCAAACATTAGCTCTGACACACGGCCTCCCCCACTCAGACATCACCCGCCCAAGGCAACGCTCTTCTCCCCCTGCTGTTCGGCACTGCCAGGAACGAGCAGCTTCTACGGTTAGCCCCGTCAAGCCCTCCGATCCAGCCCTGGCCCAGCTCCCTGCATTTCCAGGGGAGAGACTGGGGCTGGGGGGACGTGGGGCCCTGTATGGTGGGTATGGCGGACACATCATTTTGTTCAACCTCTGTAAGAGCCCCCCCTCCCCGAGGTGGCATTATGAGTCCTGTGCCACGGAGGCCAGAACCGAGCTGAAAAGTCCTGCCAAGGTCACCTAGCCAACACGTGGCTGAGTTAGGCCCCGAACCCAGGACTGCTGAGCACCAGGGCTCCCCCAATGGCCCCACCCACCCCGGCGGGCCCCGTTCTGCCCACTGCCCAGCCCCTCCCTGAGCAGCGATGAGGCAGCCATCACTGGCCATCCTCGGCCTATTTACCCTGAGCCTGGGTCCCGGTGGAAGGAATGATGGAAGAAGGGCTGCAGGACCTGGGGCTTCTTGAAGCTGGAGAGAACACAAATTTCCCAGGAGGAAAAACAAAACAATGGTAAGAGCTGTTTACAACTCCTTATTCTGTCCTGCATCTAACCTGAGCCCCTACAAGTGACAACACGGTAAGGAGGCTGGATGGGAGTGTGAAAGGTCGAAAAGAAGGGGATGTGGGCTGTGTGGTCAGGGAATTCAGAACTGGAAGGACCAGAAGTTCAGCCCAATGCCTTTGTTTTTACATGTAGGGAAACTGAGGCCCAGGGAGGGGAAGGGGTCCAGCTAAGGCCAGGAGAGAGTCTGTGACTGTGCCAGGATCCAAATGCAAGTCTTCTGACTCTTAGATTAGCCCTCCCGGACCTACAGCATGAAGGGCCTGGGGCAGACGCTGCCTGGGATAAATGAATGAGTGAATGAACAAGGGGACCCATCATCTCTACAGCTGAGGGAGTGGAGCACATAAGGCTATGGGGCACTTCCATGGGGACCCCTGCTTCGCTCTGGCTTTCTCACCCCATGAAAGATGCAGGCAGGAGGAAGGCCTCCATTCACCAAAGCTCCAGCTCCACCAGGGGCCAATCACAGCCCTGGAAGGAGGCAGAAACTTTGGTTCCCCTGGCAACGCAGACAAAGGCCTCTCCTCGGTGGCAGCACCGGCACCGGCACCGCAATCAGTTGGAGTAGGGACGTGAACTGCCTTCCCCCCATCCAGAGAGGGTTCTCTTCACCTCTTCTCATAAGGAAGGGACCACCCCCCAATCCTTCGGGGCGCACTCCCAGCCTCCAGCTATGCCCCTGGGCCCATCTCACGTTGGAAGGGTGGGGACGGTGGGCTTCTGAGTTGGGGGCTTCAGACAGTAATTGAGTCCTACCCAGTGTGCGGGTATCTACTGTGACCAGGTGTGCGCCTCGGAGCTGGGGCAGGGGCCTGTGTGGATGCGCATCACTTCCTCACCCCCACACTCCTCAGGGAGGCAGTGCAGCTGGAGAGCCACGAACAGCCTGGAAGAGGAGGACTGGCGCCTGGCCCAGGCCCAGCTCTGCCGTTAATTCACAACTGGACCCAAGCAAGTCTCATCTGCTTTCCCATGGGTCTCCTTTCCCCCATCTATAAAGTGCGAGATCTAAGACCTACGGAACAACCACCCCCAGTCCACACTCACCAAAAAATAATGGGGAGAGGGGATGACGACGAGCTTACTTTTTGAAAGGTTGCTGAGCCCTGGTCAAGGGCCTTGGAACACACATGTCCCACTAACTGGAATTGCCTCTTTCCACACACTTTGAGGAAAAGGAAGAAAATCACAAGAAAACTGACAGACCCTGGAACACAGCTTCCAAACAACATCCCCAGCTTTTTTGGCACCTACAGGCCAGGCTGTCCCCTCCCTTGCCGGGTCCCTAGCCCCACAGGAAGGAGGTGGGCACAGCATCCAAGTGAACTCTCTTGTCACTAGGGGACGGGTCCTTCATTCAGAGATTCTAGAAAGATTTGCCACATGGAGAGTCAGAATGAAAAAAGAAGTTCCTCAGGAAGCTCCTCAATTCCAGAGAAGTCAAACTATTCACATCAAAACCCACATGCATCCTCCGTAGTCCCTCAGTCACCCTGTGGAGAGACCCCACAGCCATCCAGGACAGGTTGCCTTCCCTCCCCTGCCCCACACCCATCCAACCCCAGGACCCCACCATGACCTGGTCCTTCTCCACTTTGTTTCGCAGCCCACCACACCCACAGCCTGCCCACTGGTCTCCCTCCAGCCTAGCCCCTGCAACCCACCCTCCCACTGCCAGAAATCAGATCACCCATTCCCAACCTTACACCCTGCAGTGGCCCTCATGGTCCCCCTGGTCAAATCCCAGCTCCTGGCCCAGTATACATGCCCTCAGGATGGGGGCCTGCCCAGGCTCCACTTTCCTTTCCTGCCATCCCAACAGGGAGAGCAACCTCCAGCCACTCCGGGGTGCCCTCCTGTTTCATGCCTCTGCACCTTCTTGGCACTGGGGATTCCGCGCCTCCAACACCCTTTCTGAAGCCCCCGCTGCAGAGCGCAGGGAACAGCTCCCCGTTCGGAGGGCTCAGTATGTGCCAGGCCCTTTGCGAAGCCCTTTGCATTCACTGCTTCCTTTATTGTCACCAAGACCCCAGGAGGCCTGTGCTAAAGACAGCCTGTTCACAGCTGAAGAAACAGAATCAGACACGTGAATGGGAAAGGCAGAAGTCCCGTGGCTGATAAGGGGCGGGGCCACGACAGAAGTCCCAGGCTCTGCCTCTTAGGCAGGCCCCGCTGACCCCCCAGGGACAGTGCAGTGGCGGGCAACGTGGGATCAAAACCCACAGCATGTTCTCGACAGCACCGCTCACATGTGGGCCTCTGGGGGGAATCTGCCTCCCGAGAGGCCCCAGCCCATCCAGCGTGCAGCCCCCAGCCCCCGCCCCTCGTGCTCCCTGCCGCCACTGCAGAGGAGTTCTGCAAGCACACATGGTGTCTGAGTGCACGTGGCAGAAGGACAGCTCTAAGTTACAATTAGTGACCCAGCAAAGACTCCTAGCAACGTCTTTCAGGAAGTGTAGCATCAGGGACCACCAGGACCTGGTACCAGTTCACCTTCTCAACCTTGCCCACCATAGCCCTTACCCCCATGCACACCTGCTCAGCCACAACACCCTGGAGTGGGGGGCAGTATTCTCCATCTATGTTGCCTCACACTGAAAGCTGCTGTTTATTTAGCATCTACTAAGGGCCGTGCCCTAAGCCAGGCACTCAGCTAACACTCTGCATCTCTGCAACTTACTCATTCATTTATTCATCCAACAAATCCTTCTTGAACACCTACTGTGTGCTATGCAATGCCAGTCAGGAGTGAACATGACATTGCAAATAAAACACAAGTGGTTACACATTGTGGTAAGTGTAATGAGGAGCCAAAAGGCAAATCAGAGAGCAGTCCAGTGGGGCAGGGCAGGGAGGTGTCTGAGAAAGCTGTGTTGTAAAGAAAGACCCAAGGCTACCAAGAGCCACAGAAAGAGAGTTCCAAGCAGAAGGAACAGCAGGTGTAAAGGTCCTGGGGTAGGGAAGACTTTGTTCCATGGAGCGAAGACTCCTGGCACTGAACTAAATGACCAGCAGGGAGCTGACTAGAGGGGGAGGCAGGGACCAGCTTATTCAGGGCCCTGCAGGCCACGGTAAGGAGTTAAATTTATTCTTAGGGCAGAGGAAAGACATTGAGTGACAAGGTCTGATCTGTTTCACAAACATCACTTGGGCTGCCACTTGGAAAGACGACTTGGGAATTTAAATAATGTATATAACTTATGAAAGTAACTGTCATTGTGTTGGTTCACTTCCCTCTCTACCCCATCCCAGGCTGCAAATGTCTTCTTGAGCTTCTATTCCTTCTCCTGATCTATACATTGTCAGAATCTGAATTTTCTGAGGACATATGATCTGTATACTTTGGACCATCAGAGGTGGTCCAGCAAGGTGTCCTAGAGGGGGGCTGTGGCAGTGGAAGGCAGAGCGCCCTCCCTTTCCCCCTGAACTAGACACTGGGTTGATCTGCAGGTCAGGAGGAAGCAGAGGCAGCAAATGTTGAGGCTCCCTCTTACGTTCTCGTTCTCCCCACCTTACGGTGGAGCAGCTCAGAAAGTCTGGTTCTCAGGCACTGCAGGGCTCAGGATAAGGGGGAGGGGACTACAGTAAGCCCCAACCCTAGGTACACACTCTGTTTTGGCTGAAGCCAGACAAGGGCTGTCCAGAAGACAGACAGAAAACCCCTCTAAGGGAGACTGGATGCTTGCTAGGATGTTAGCTGAGCCTGTCACCACTCCCACAAAGCAAGCAAGAGTTGTGGCCCTTGTCTTACGCATTCAGACCCTGAAGCGCAGGGTGTGCTGTAACCGGCCCAGGGCTGGAGAGAAAATGGCAGAGCTCTAACTGGAATCAGGATGTGGCTGCTTGTGGCTTAAAGAGCCCAAAGCCCCACAGGAAAGAGGAAGACACTGAGGTCCAATAAGAGATTTGCTCACAGTCACATGCTGACAAAGCATCCCAGGGCTCTGCTTTCCAGTTCCCTGTGCAGCTTCCCTGAGAAAGGTGGGAAAGAGGACAGAGGAGAGGCTGGAATTGGAGGGGGGGTCAAGGACAGGGCAGCGCTGCCTCCTCCGGCCTGCCCTGCCTGAGCTCCCAGACTTCCCACAGCTCATGGGTGTGGCAAAACCTGCCAGACCAGTCCCCATGCCAGGGCCAAGTGGCAGAGCCCCGAGCTGCAGGGCCTCAGGGAAGTAGGCTGAGACACCAGGAGCTGGGGGGCAGGGCGGACCCAGACAGGCTCCTCTCAGCCTGCCAGCCAGGCTGCACCGGCGCTGCCACAGGGGCGGGATGGGGGCTCCTGGCCGAACCGCTCCACCTGGAATCAGGCACCCGGCATCCTGTCCCCAGGTGGCACAAGGCCTGCCCTCTGAGTCCCTTCCTCCTCTGGAAACAACATGTCAGCTGCCAGCACCACTAGGGCAAGAGATCCAGGAACTTATCCAAGAAACAGAGCAGGAGGCAGGGAAATGTGACAAAAATGAGACCCAGACCCTTGTCCCCTCCTAACCACAGCTACCAGGATGATGTCCTGCCACCCTATGACCTGCCCTACACACAGGCTCTACCCTTTGTCCAAGGGTAAGCACAAAATGTGCCCATAGGTGGAGGGGCTCAGGACAGCCGTGTTCCCACAGAGCTCTGTGACCCTCAGTGTAGACGCAGGAAAACTTGCCCTTCTTAGGCTTCGGTTTCACCAGCCTTCCTGTGGAGGGGCTAGGTCAGCTCTGTAGTCTCAGGAGCCTTGAAGTTTCACTCTCGCCTCATCTCCACCCTGTCTCTCACCACCCCCTGCCCAAGGGAGAGCATCAGAGTGTACATCCACCCGTGTGCACAGCCCATGCAAGACAGGGCTGGCCTCTGGGTCGAGGGCCAACTTGCTGTAAGGTTCCATCAGCACTAAAGCCAGCCCGGAAGCAGGGCCCACAGAACAGTGGGCAGCTCCTCGGGCCAACTGTATGGGAGCTGATGATCCTACCAGCATTTTCCTGGTGCTCACAGACCCGTTCAGAAACATTCCCAAGGCCTGCCAGACCCAGGAGCCAATGGCTAGGCAAGAAGGCACCTGGGCATCAGCCTGGGCTCCTGTAGAACAGAACAGGAGTCAGGAAGGTGCCCCACAAACATCAGGGACTATTCTCGTATCTCAGCCAATCCCCTTCTTTGGCAGATAGGGAAGAAAAGCCCCAGAGAGGGGCAAGGACTGCCCTAAGGTCACACAGCAAGGCCCAGCAGAGGGACCCACTGCCGAGAACTGAGCCCCAGCCCAGGACTCTGAGCACAGGCTACCTCCCAGAGCAGAGACATTTTTCCAAATTCAAAATCATGCACCCTCCACCCTCACCACCCCCTGGGAACTTCCAGAGACTGGTAAGAAGTCTGCTGTTCAACACCGATCATGCATTTGCCTGCTGTGTTCACCTCTGCATCCTGGCAGGTGGGACAGTGTCTAGTGGATGGCAGGGACTCAGTGAAAACTGCGTGACTCAATCAAGACTCGCTGGTGGCAAAACCCACCTCTGGGCCCAAGCACTGGGGTGGGGGTGGGGAGAGCAGGCAACGGTAGAGAGAAAAGACAAGTCTGGCTTCTCGGGGCTCAGGATGCAGACAGGCCATGCGAAAAAGGCAGGGACACTGTTGGCACAGGGCACTAGAAATCCTGGGCCCAAAGGTGAGAAACAGGTTGCCCACCACTCATATCACAAGCCTGTGTGTATGTGTTTCTGTGACTTGACAAGGCCACTGAGCCAGTCACTCAGTCATTTTTTTCGGTCACTCTCCCACCCTGCAAAAGTTATGGCGTGACAATCAGGGTGAGCAGCAGCGCTTCCCTGCCCGTGCCGCCAGGCCCAGAGCCTGGCCCCTGCCACACCTCGGGCCCGGAGCTGAGCTCCTGGACACCGAGGCTGAAGTCGCGGCAAGCCACTCGCCTCTCCTGAGACCCACAGCTGCATTCGTACAATGAAGACAGTGACTGCCTTCCTGCCTCCGTTCAGGGAGGCTCTGAAGGCCGCACAGTGACAGACATGAATGTGTTCTGTAAACTGTAAAGTGCCAAAAATATAGAAGAGAGAAGAGGATAACGATAACACTGCCTCTAGTAGCCTAGCTGGCCCCACAAGGCCATCTCTAAAGGTCAGCTGTCATCATCTCTATAGGTTTCGAGGACACAGCAACACCCCCCAGTGGGCAAGGCACAGTGCTAGACACGCGGCCCGCATTCTCTCATCTGGGCTCCCTAAGCCCTATGTAAGCACTCCTGCCGTCTCCATTTTACAGACGGTAAAACTAAGGCAGAGAGAAATGAGGTGTCTCGTTCGCATTCACATGGCAGGGGCAGAGCAGCAGTCTACGTTCAAGCGTGTCTGAGTCTAGAGCTCAGGCTTCTTTCAACTTCATTCTACTGCCCGTGTGGGAGCACGTCCCCTGGTTTAAAGCGACTCCCCATCTGCCAAAGCCTGAGGTAGCCCCAGAGAGACAAGGTCACTGCACTGACCTTGGTAGTAGTAACCCTGAAGGTCGGCAGGACTGGCTGACTTTGTTGTCCTTGCTTCACAGAGGAGGCAACTGAGTCCCCAGGAAAACTTGGCAACTACGTGACTCAACTCACTGGCCGCAGAAGACCAGAAATTCAAAGGACTGTAGAGAATAGATCGGGACAGGGAAACGGCGGCGCAGAGAGAGAGAGGGACCTGCCCAGGTCATTTGCTCAGACCTTTCCTGAGACCTTTCCGGGAACACGCGTAGGAAGAAGGCCGTGTTTGCTCTTCTGGCTTTACAACGCTGCCCCTCGCCTGGGCAGCCGGTTCGCCCGCTCTGCACCCGGGGCTGGCGGCCACTGGCAACTGACAACAATCACTTTCCTAGTCTGAGTCTTTGGTTCCCCAGGCACAAAACGAGAAACTAACCTTGGTCAGCAACAAGTTCGAGAGGCCAACGCCACGTCCATAAGGCCCGGGAGGCCCGTCTCAGAGCGTCTGCGCCCTGCTGCCCCAACGCCAAGGAGGTCTAGAGGTAAAGAACACGGCAGGACTACATTCACAGAGGTGTGCAACTGCCACCACTATCCATGGCAGAATTCCAGTTATTCTTACCAAGCACGGAGCTGCAGCTCCCCATGCCCCTCAGGAACCCAGGGCTCCCCCTGGTTTGGGCCAGATACCACTTTTCTAGAAAGCCCAGGGTGCCCCTAGCAAGAATTTCTCTGGGGCAGTAATTCAGTGGTAAGTATACACTTAGAGGAGACTGTGTTCCACTTAGTGAAACAAAGCTGTGGATTTTCTGGGAAAGGGGCCCAACACATCTACCCAGTCCAAGTCTTTCCCCCTGCCCCCACTTGCCTCTCTAGCTGTCCTGCACGCAACCATTGTGCTCACCTTGGCCTCAGTTTCCCCATCCACTCCGTGGGCAGCAGGCTGAAATATGTGCCTCCAACATCCCACAGAGGGGTCCTCTCCAGCAAATGGCAAATCTCATCCACCTTGTGGGAAGAGAAAGGCCAGCCTGTTAGGTCAGCCAAGACTGGCCAGAGCAGTAAGTTGAGACTGGTTGGGGAACTTTCAGATCCAGAAGTGATGAGTGAAACTATTCCACAGGCCTTAGGAGGCTTGGGAAGGTTAGAAATGGGGACATAACCCTCATACACCGGGTGGCACAAAGAGGGAGTCTCAGAGGCTATCCCAGTAGCCATCAGCACTGGGCAATAAGAGATCAGGATTCCTGGACATTGGCTCCTCTCTTCCAGCTCTGCTCTGCCCCTTGTTAGCTGTGTGACCTTGGAGAAGTCACTTAACTTCTCTGAGCCTCCATTAACCCACCCACAAAAGGGGGATAATTACACCTTTGCTGCTTTACCTGTCGGGTTTATGGGGGGAATTTGATGGGATGGTGAACAAAAAAAGCCCTTTGTAGGAAAAATATTAGGGACTTTGATTCTAGTCCAGGTGTGAGCCTGGTGATAAGGGCCAGGGGGATGAAAAACCCTCTAATGAAAGCATTCCTCTGCCCTTTCCTACCTCTTTTCCCTCTAGAAGAATGCTAGAATCTCTCCAAGAAAGGTTGGAAAAATCCAGAGATCCCAGAGAAAATAGGGGTCACAGAAGGAATGCTGGACATCTGGGTCTTGTCTGGACATTTGTGAAGGCTGGGCCCCTCAGAGACAGCCCTTTAGCTCTCCAAGAAGCCGCAAGCCATGCGGCAATGATCTGTATCCACATGGGGGGGAGGTGGTGGGGGGAGACCAGGATAGCCAGAGTCAGCATTTCAGAGCTCTGTGATCAGAGGAGGAGGCAAGAGGGGTGGGGGAGAGAGCATTCTCCTTGTTGAGTCTCCCACACTTTCATCCCTCCTGCAGGAGATAATGACACAGCCACCTTCCTATGACAATGGCACCTGTGTCGTTTTCCTTCTCTGAACCTTGGCTTCCTCAACAGGGTAATAAAGCCTCTGATACACTGAGTCCAGCTGAATGAATATGACTGCCATTCTTCCATCCTTTGAAACCAAGGAGGCTCCCAGGGCTAACAATACACTCCCCAATTTTGAGTTGCTTGAAGAAACGTCTGAAGGCACTTCCAGGACAGAGCCCAGGATCTGAGGGCATTGTCTGTCTTCTGACAACCTGGATGAGATTAGCTGTGTGTGGTGGGGGAAGCAGAGGAGAAGGGGGCCTCTCTGTGGGCTACAGATACAAGCTTCAGCCTCCTACCTGGGGAGGGGAGGGGAGGGGAGGGGAAATCCCATCATTGGCCAAAAGGGTGTTAGAAACCAGAAAGAAAGAAAAAGGAAGGAAAGAAGGAAGGAAGGAAGGAAGGGAGGGAAACCATCCTGCTTCCCTGAGCTCTGTGCTATTTGGATGAGAGGCCGCCGGGGAATGGACCACATGTGGGCACTCCCCTGCGCCCCCCCCACCCCCGCCTTCACCACCTGGAGGAAATGAAGGACTGACACCTGTTGGTCCACCAGGTGCCCTTTGTCCACCGTGCACTGGGGCCTTCTCCTCCTTCCATCTGGGAGAAAAGGTGAAGGAACCTGGCACCTGTGTGCAGCAGCTGGAGATAATCAAACCTCTTCACATCTCTGTAGAGAAGGGCATGGAAGGAGGGGCTCCCTCTCTGAAGCCTGAAAGACAGAGGGTCACCCTCCTCCCTCCCACTCTTTAGTTCTGGCCAAACTGAACGGCTTCTCCCTTCTGTGCCTTTCCTCAGGCAGCTCCCTCCTCCTGGAGAGCTTTCCTGCCCAAATCCAGCCCCTTCAAGGCCCAATGTCCCCTCCTCCAGGAAGCACATTTTGACGGTCATGCCTACACTGCCCCCTTCCTCTGCGCTCTCTCCTCCGGGCGTCAGGTGTACCTCTCCCGTCCTTCTCTGACGGCAATCTGCACAGTTGACCACGTCACAGCCGCACCTCCACACATCTATTTCCCCCCTGGGGGACACAACTGCAGCGGCTCCAGCACAGGCCTTGGAGCTTGGCAGACCTGAACTCCAATACCAGGTTTTGCCACTGATTAGCCTTCTGCCCACGGGAAAGTCACTTACCTGTCTGAGCCTCAGTGTCCTCTGGAAGATGGGCACAATAACAGTACCAACCCCTAAGGCTGTTGCTGTAATTAAATGAGCTAAGGCACGCTAGGGATTCAGCACAGAGCCTGGCACAAAGCGAGAGCTCGGTGTTGGAGTTTGTTATGGTTCAGAGATGACTGCTCTTTTCATCGGCCACAGAGCCCTGCACTGGATGGATGGAAAGATTTCTACGGAGGCAGATCTGCACGCCCCACTCGAAGCCCCTTCTCACAGGCAGGGCGGTGGAACCTGGGAGGAGATGCCTCTGCAGGTCACAGGATCCGGGTCATGGAGCAGTGTGCCATCGGATCAAGGACGTCCCTGGGACGCCCGACCGGGGCACACAGATGTGGCCACAGAGATGGGCTCTGAGGCCGGATTCCTGGCCTCCTCTCACTCAGCGTGGGACCTTCACTAACTGTGCCTCAGTTCCCCATCTATGCAGTGGGGATGATAACAGTACACACCGTTAAAGACATGCGTGGGTACTATTTAATGAGGTTTAAATGAACGAATGCCCCTAAAGCAACAGAACACGCTTAGCACAGGGAGAGTGATTCAATAAACATGACCTATCGTTCTCATTGTTGGTCTCTGTATTTCTGTCACTGAAGAGGGGTGTGATAGCCCCTTCAGGCCTATGAACTGTTCACTGTCCTATAACCCAGGATTCCACTAACACCCAGCGTGCTCTCACAGATTGGCCTGGCTTTCTGGTTACAGCCCTGTGCCCCCATTAGCTGCATGGGTAGGCATATGGCCCAGGCCTGGCCACTCAGAATATCCCTCTCCCCCAGCAACAAGGACTATCCCAGTCAGAGCCCTTCCCTTGGATTGACACATAGATCCTAGAAGAAAAATAGTTCCTTTTTTCTTTCCGGGTGGCTAAGTTGGGGCAGTAAGAGCAGAGAGGAGAGACAGCAGGGATGGGAGGGGAATGGGGAGTCCGCGCAACTCCTACCCTTCAGTTCCAGGGACCGCCCCAGGATCCGTTAAAGTCCCTTTTTGGTTTAAGCCACTTTGAATTGAGTTTTTGTCACTTTATTTATGTAAAACCCATGCCCAGGGTGCCTGTGTGGCTCAGTCAGTTAAGTGGCTGCCTTCAGCTCGGGTCATGATCCCAGGGTCCTGGGATCGAGCCCCGCATCAGGCTCCCTGCTCAGCGAAGAGCCTGCTTCTCCCTCTCCTTCTGCCTGCCAATCTACCTACTTGTGCTCTCTGTCAAGTAAATAAATTAAAAATCTTAAAAAAAAAAAAAAAAGGGAAAACCCATGCCCAGTTATACAGGCCCTAACCTAGGTAAGGTGTATGCCGGCCACGGGCAGGGCAAGGCAGAAGTTGTATTAGAACTAATGGACTCGGGGCACCTGGGTGGCTCAGTGGGTTAAAGCCTCTGCCTTCGGCCCGGGTCATGATCTCAGGGTCCTGGGATCGAGCCCCGTCTCAGGGTCCTGGGATCGAGCCCCGCATCGGGCTCTCTGCTCAGTGGGGAGCCTGCTTCCTCCTCTCTCTCTGCCTGCTTCCCTGCCTGCTTGTGATCTCCATCTGTCAAATAAATAAAATCTTAAAAAAAAAAAAAAAGAACTAATGGACTCATGTACATTCTTTTTTTTTAAAAAATATTTTATTTATTTGTCAGATAGAGAGGGCAGGAGCGAGCACAGGCAGACAGAGTGGCAGGCAGAGGCAGAGGGAGAAGCAGGCTCCCTGCCGAGCAAGGAGCCCGATGTGGGACTCGATCCCAGGACGCTGGGATCATGATCTGAGCCAAAGGCAGCCGCTTAACCAACTGAGCCACCCAGGCGTCCCAAGGACTCATGTACATTCTGGCACAATCTCTACCATCGGGGCTGCAAGGGACAGCCTACAAAGCATGTTCTCCAGAATCACCCTGACCCAGGGGTCTTCAGACATTGCTCCCGGAGCCCTGGGAATCTGCGCCTCCCCAAACACCTGTGGAACAAAGGGCAGTGGGTGGTGCGGGGGGGGGGGGAGTGGGAGGGGAGTGCAACAAGATTCTTGATAAATTGCTGCCAGTCCCACCAAAGCAGTTTTGCTACAAAAGCTACGTACTGCGATTCTGCTGCACTAAGAGATCTGAAATATCCTGATCTAAATGATTTTCAGGAAAGCATGAATAAGTAGCCGTGCTGATATGTCCACCCCCAACGTACAGAAGAGAACACTGAGGCCCAGTTCCCGACTTGCAGGCCACACAATTTCCAGTGCTTCGGGTCCCCAGTGAAAATCTATCATTTCTCGCGTTTCCTGTCTCCTCCAGTAAACTGATGGTGGTTAATACCTAGAGTCTCATCTTTCTTGCTCTAACCCCTACAGAGCCGCCTGCTTCTGAGCCTGGCTCCTCGGCGGGCTTCCAGAAGCTTGAGGAACTTGTAGAATAGTGAATGAGCCAATCTCCACATCCCTTTACCATGCCCACCCCGCCCCCTGCATCCCAGGCACACATGCACTTAGTTCTCCCTCTCCCTACCCATTTGCCCAAAAGTCAGGCCCCTCCTGGGAACTCCTAATCCACTGCTATCCTGGCTGTGCTGGGACTGTGGACAGAGGATTCCTTGTTCCCAGCGCTTCCTGCCCAGAGATCTCAGTGGGGCCCATGTGCTGGCAGGAAAGAGCCAAATCCCTCCTTTTAACCAGAGCTAAAGCCACCTCTTACCCCCACCAACATGCTCCCAGCTTTGCTTGGCATTATTTACTCTACCTGCCTGAGCTGGCTCAGTCCCACCTCCTCCCCATAGCCCCTACTCCCTAACACACACACACACACACACACGCACACACACACACACACGCACACGCACACACACACCCCGAGCGCGCACATGGAGAGTCCCCTAGGAGTACAGAAGTGCCTCTGATCTAATAAAAAACAAAACCCAGAGGGTTCTGGAACAGCAACCTCACAGACCCCTGACAGTCGTACCTTACTAATAACCTCTGCATATTACTTCACAATTTCCCAATCAGTGCAACTTCATTGGTCCGGCTCGCTCTCTGCCCTCACCCCGCCAAAGCCACAGAACCTCCGAGCTGGAAAAGGGTTTTGACACACCCCGTGCCAGTGGTTTGCAAATCATCTTGTACAGAGCCAAGGAAGGGTTCCCTGTCATTATCTGCCGCTGGGGGCTGAGGAATTCGCCAGTTAGCGTCCCCTATACCTGCCCCAACTTCAACTATGCTCCCACGCCTCTGGCCATTTTGTACACGGAGGTTCTTTGGGTTCCTTTGAAAAGAGGATTTCCTGCTGGACAGTGGGAAGAAAACAACTCATTTACTCTCACCCCGCCTTCCCCCACTCCCCACCCTGACAGTATACAGAGGGTCCTGAGGCCGACACAAAGAAACGTAGCCGCCCACGGTCACTTAGGAGGCAGTGGCAGAACCAGAATGAAAACACCCTCTCCCGACTCTAGGGTGCACCTAGGAGGGGTTAAGCAGAAGAAAACCGGGGCTGCAGGGCCAGTGGATCCAACTTCCAGGTCCAAGGCCGTCCATCAGTAGTCACGGTGGCAGAGATAAGCGATATAGGCAGAGCACATGGTCCAACGCAGAGGTGCTCAATGAACATGCATTTTAGCCCCTACCTCAAAACAAGCCAAAACCAGAGAGGACCCTCAGCACAGCCCTGCTTTTTAACCCACCAGAAATCTGTGGCCTAGACAAACCTTCAGGCCTCCCAGCAGTAAAACATCTCCAAACAGAGAGCTTGAAGGCCTGGAAGACCCATCTGTCCACCCCGAGCACAAGAAGGAGACTTGGGCTGTGCCTCTGTAACACTCACCCTTCCTCGGTCCACACCAGCTCCCCGGGGAAAAGCACGTCTCTCAGGCACCTGCAAGGAGGAAACAGCGTCAGCTCCTCCGAAACCAGCCGGAGTCCATGGACCCAGCAAGGAGCTGGAAACCGAGAGGCTGGCATTTAGCTGTCTGAGAAACCTTAGGGAAGTTGCTGAACCTGTTAAACAGAAAGGGCTGTGTGGCTCCGCAGCAGAGCAAAAGGGAAAGTAACACTTCGGAAGCTGAGGCCACCAGCAGGGACCAGGGAGGGCCTGCGAGGCGGGGGCGAGGAGTTCAGGCTTAATTCTAACAGCAGTGGGAAATCATTGGTTCACGGGGTAGAGAACAGACTGGAAACGGGCAAGGGTCGCTTGTGGCATACGTATTAGGTGTTCCCGGGGCCCAGACTGGGGTGGTTTCAGTAGAGCTAGAAAGAAGTGGATACATTCAAGAGATCTTTAAGAGGTGGTACCCAAAGAATTTGGTGGGGGACTAGATGTGGGGGGAGGAGGGAGAGCAGAGGCCCACCTTCCCCTCGGGCACCTCCTTCCACGTCAGTCCCAGTAATCTCCAGCACTGGAAAAAAAAATACCCATTGCTCTCTCAACCTGGCCTCTCTTTGCCTCAGTTTCCCCACCTATAAAATAAATACGGCTAGACTCAGTGGTCCCTACGTTCTTTTTAGCATGAACATGCTGTTCTGGTCTCATTCGCTTACAGATGTTTCAAGGCTTAGCTGCACGTCCAGCCTCATACACAACGGGGCAGGAGCATTGCAGGGAGAAACCTCAGGTCCCCTGGGCTCAGAACAGTAAACCTCCAGGGGAGGACGAGATGGATCCAAGTCACACAGATCACAAGAAGCAGGTGAAGAGGAAAGTCACTTGGGCCAAGAGCACAAGCCCCACGGCCTACTCTCTGCCCCAGCTCCGGAGGCCAGCATGGGCATCAGGACACGGTCACTCCAGCGGTGACATCAGTCACCCAGCAGCTGACACCCTGCTGCCCCAGCCACTGTTTTCCAGAGCCTGGTGTGAACCACAGGAGGCCAGGTCACAAGCACGCCTAGGGAGACCTGCAGGACAGTGGGTAGAAGTTTGGGTTCTGCAGTCACACAGACCTGGTTTGAATTCCAGCTCCATCTCTCTCTCTCTCTCTCTCTCTCTCTCTCCCTCTCTCTCTCTCTCTCATTCTGAGGCCTGGGGCAAGTCACTTCACTGCTCTTAGGCTTGGTTTCCTCATGTGGCAAGATCGGAGTGACAGTGTTGGCTCCCCGGTCTGACAGGAGGATTCAGTGAGATGGTACGTGGAAAGCTCAGCACGGTGCCTTATCACAATGACCACAGAGTAGCAGCCTCCACCTAACACAGGTGGAAACTGAGACCCAGAAAGCAAAATGACTCACTGAAGACCCCTACAGCAAACCAGTCAGGGCAGGGGTGAGGCCCGGAGCCCGCATTCGGAACCACTGGGTTGAGCGTGCACCATTTTGGTTCCTGCTTCTCAGATGAGGAAGTTGAGACTAAGATATTACAAGTGACTCGACCAAGGCCACAGAGAGAATTAATGGGAGAAGAGGGATTGGAACTCAGGCCTCCTTGATGAAAAAGCCCATGGTCTTCCCCATGGATATCTAGAAAGTAGATGTGTACAGAGAAACTTCACATTTCAGGGCCCTATAAACCTGGAACAGGGACAAATGAAAATCTGGGCAGATGGAGAGGGGGAGCAGCGAAGCTACCTTGAGAGGAAACCAGAAGGAGCTGATGAAACAAAAGCCTCTTTCTCAGAAACCCTCTCTAGGGATTAGGCAGGAGAGGAGGGGGCTGACAAGCAGGGCCATCGTCCTGCCAGGGCTGGGCTGAGGGCTAGATGGAAACAAATGGAAACAGACCCAGCCTGGCCACCATCTTGCTGCATGATCCTAGGCAGGTCACACACACACACACACACACACACACACACACGCACACACACCATTCTCTGTTTCTTCAGCTCAAGAATGAGATGCTTATTCTGAATGGTGTTGAGATCCCCACTTAGAAGAGTCCAATAATAACCATTCCTCCTAAGCTCTAGACTCCTGATCTGTCCCTGCTCCTACAACCCCAAAAGGTAGCTTCCTAACGCTGGCTCCAATATTACAACAGGGTTGGGAAGTCCTGCATTTGGCTCTGGCCATATAGCCAGGTCACTTCCCCTCAACAGGTCTTTGGCATCCTCATCTGTAAAATGGGTACATATCTTTGCCTGATCACTTTCAGAATGGGAAGATCCAAGGAGCTACCTCAAAGGCAAGAAATCCCCTGAAGCAACCAACAAAGCAACCCTCATCCCAGCCCTCATCCCACATCCACAGTCAAGCTCTTTTAACCTTCCTTTTTCCTCTGGCCCACGTCCCCTTCAGAGAAACAGAACGAGAAAATTCAAGCTGGTGAACGCACCAGCAGTAGCAACAACCCCCACAACTAGTAGTAGTCGTGACCACCACCACTGCCACTGTCTGACTACTGCCCCATGCCAGGCACTGGGCTAAATCCTGCACTTGGAGTCTCTCTCACATGATCCCCTCAATCAAAGACAGAAATCCCACTGGGAATCTAAATTGACAAAGGACAGACTAAATTTATGTGAAGTGAAGTGATTTGTCCAAGGTCACACACAGAGCAAGTAAGGGGCGTGGCCACCCAGATGCAGGCTTTTCATTTGACCTCGGAAGTCTTAATCTTATCCTTGAGGCTGTGGGGTTATCCCCGGTAACATTCCACCACAGGGCATGGCCCAGATCTAGGCGGTGAGGGAAGGGGAGGGTGAGGAATAGCTGATCTCCAACCCCCACGCACGGAGCTGCCCCAAATAACTAGTCTTTATAGTCTTGTATTATTATATTCAAATATGTGCAACTCCACTCTCTGGCTAGAACAGCACTGTCCAACAGAAACATAATGCAAGCCATATATGTCATTTAAAATTTTCAGTAGTGGGACACCTGGGTGGCTCAGTCGGTTAAGCATATGACTCTTGATTTCGGCTCAGGTCATGATCTCAGGGTTGTAGGATCAAGCCCCACAGTTGGCTCTATGCAGAGTGTGGGCCTGAGTGAGATTCTCTTTCTCTCTCCCTCCCCACCTTCCTCTTTATAAAAGAATAAACTTTTCAGTAGCTCCATTTTATTTTTTTAAAGATTTTATTTATTTATTTGACAGAGATCACAAGTAGGCTGAGAGGCAGGCAGCAAGAGAGGGGGAAGCAGGCTCCCTGCTGAGCAGAGAGCCGGATGTAGGGCTCCATCCCAGGACCCTGAGACCATCACCTGAGCCGCAGAGGCTTAACCCACTGAGCCACCCAGGTGCCCCAGTAATTGCATTTTTAAAAGTACAAAGGAATGGGTAAAATTAATTTTTTTAAAGATTATATTTATTTTATTTATTTGAGAGAGCATGCCAGCGCAGGCAAGCATGAGGTGGGGTAGGGCGGGGGCGGGGGGGGGGGGGGGGCAGCAGAAGGGGGAGGGAGAAGGACAAGCAGGCTCTGAACTGAGCACAGAGCCATAGCAAGGCTCAGGCTCAGGATCCTGAGATCACCACTGATCTCAGGGTCCTGATGTTCAACTAACTGAGCCACCCAGACTCTCCTAAAATTAATTTTAAAAGTATATTTATTTAGCCCAATACATCCATTTCAACATGTAACCAATACACAAAATAATAACATATTTTACATGCTTTTTTGTGTCATACTAGGTCTTCCAGATCTGTCATATGCCTCATATTTAGGGCACCTCTCAATTCTGATGCTAAATTTTCAGAGGATAGTTAGATACCCTTAGCCCTTACAACTAAAAGTATGTTTACTTTTAAACATAAAAAGTATGTTTTTTAAACGTAAAAAGTATGTTTACTTTACAAATCTAATCATCTATGTAGAAGTTTTTTGATAACCGAATGGAGTATTCTTTTTAAATTTTAAATTAATTCAAATCAAGTAAGATTAAAAATTCAGTTCCTCAGAACACTAGCCATATTCCAAGTGCTTGATAGCCACGTGTGGCTAAGCGGCCGCTGTATGTATTGAACCTATAGACGGCCAAGTCCTAGAGGGCAGAGCTGGTGGCCACCGTGGCCCACAGGCAGAGCTAGGCCTCCCAAAGTACAGATGAGTCTGAAGAGAATGGCATCTTCTCATTCTGGGAATCCCTACTGAGCCTCATATTAACATCTACCTCTGGCTCCTGTTATGTTGTGACATATGTGACATGATGGTGACAAAGGCATTGGGCCGGCCCACTGTTCAGAGAATGAGTGTGGCTCCAAGAGGTGGGCCACCTGCCAAGGTCACCCAGCTTTGACCCCAGGCCTGTCTGACTTGGAAGCCTGGGCTCTGTCCCTAAAGCTTGACAGGGGCCGAGTCTGGGGCTCAGTCTTCTAGAGAAAGAAATAAGCCTTTGCCACTATTCTCACGAACCCTTCCTTCCCTAGTCTAGCACCAGAGAATAACCCAGAACAGGACACCTAGGGAAGAGGATGAAAGGGAAGGAGGGCAGGAGAAAGGCATGGCAGGGATGCATTAGGCAATGGTCCCAAGGACAGAGCTTGGGCCACTTGGGACACCATCCCCATACCCCTGCCCGCCCCCCCATACACACAAGGCAGGAGGCAAACCCAGCAAGGTCCACTGGCTACTTGCCCTCTGGGTGGGTCCCTGGGGCCAGGAGCCATACCCTGTCCCGCACCTCCCCCAGAAGCCCTCACTCAGAGGTGCTTGGACCAGGGCCAGAGCCATTGCTTACCTCCCAGGAGCACCTCAGCTGGAGTCCAGGGAAAGGGTCCAAGAGGCAGCTTGCCCCCTGGAAGGAGGGGAGGAACAGGCCCCAGTGGCAGATTCCAGAGCAGGGAAAAGGTGGCAGGGAGAAGCCAGAAAACCCAAGTCAGCTCCGCCCCTCTCCCGGGGAGCCCAACTAGTACTCGGATACACCCCCCACACACAACAGCCCCACAGGGTGAAACTCTCACCAGCTATTATGTTTAACAATTAACTTTGATTCTTTTCCATGTCAGCAGGAGGCAGATGCAGCAAAAAGTCCCATCTGGGGGTAGGGGGACTTGGAAGGCAGGAGAAGAGGAAGGGGCAGGTATGAAGGGAGAAAGGGGTGATGAGTGAACCCCCTCACTTCCTCCTTCCCCTCCCGTCCTACCAATGTGGACAGTCTTCACGCTAAGGCCTAAGTTCCATAAGGTCAGGAGCTGGACCTGGCATGTAGTAGGTGCTCGATAAATATTTTTAGTTAACAAACAAGGGGGCAGGATGAACTAGACTAAAACAGGCCAGCTAGATGGGCAGACTGATGAAGTCCAGGGGACACAAGGTGGCTTGCCCTGGGCAGACACCTCCCTAACCCCTTTGACTCCAGGCCCTCCCTGAGACTGAACTGGACTGAGGACTGGGGCCATAGCCACCCAGGGCATGCCAGGGGCACAGCTTTGAAGGAAGGTCCCCTAACACTGGCTCTGCTCTTCTTAGCTGGGACCTTTGGGGTGCTCACCCTTTCCCCCATAAACTTAGGGTGATACTGCTATGGCATTGCACGTAGGGCTGTCCAGGGCCAGGCCCACAGACGCTGCGGTGCTCTGGGCACTGTATTACCATTGTGTCTCTTGTTACTTGGCAACAGCCTCCTCTTCTTAGGCCACCCCCTAAATTCCACCATCCCCCAATATTCCCCTGACTCCCACCTATGTGGTCCTTTTTCCTTTCCTGGAAGGAAAGCCCAGAATAATGGCGGCTCCGGCCCATTCATGTCCCACTCACCTGGGATCACACACACACCCTGGCAACAGCTTGTTACCAATATGACATTTGCTTGTCATTTACAACCCTCCTCAGGTTCCTTGGCCCCCTCCTCGCCCACCCCAATGTAGGCCCAAGGTCCACAGCCCACCTCGGGCTGGTGCTGACCTCACTGTGACCAGTTCAGTTCTCAGGTGGGGGCTCCCCCTTCTGCACCTCTGCTCCCCATCTGTGTAATGTGGGGACGAAGAGGGTGGATTAAGAGATTGCTTCTCCTGCTGGCCAGATCTGATGTTTAAAGATTCTGACATTTCTGGGATCAATTTGCCCTTTCCTTCAGACACACCAGAGTGTGTCTTGACCTGACCTTGGCCAGGTAAACAGGCAACTCTGTTGTTATGGGACAGATTCCAAGGGGGCCTTAGAGGCCTGGGACTACAGCCCACCCTGGACCATTCTCAGCTTAAGCCCAGATAGATGGGAAAAGTACCCCCCATCCCCACTCTCTGGTCCCCAATACCTCCACCATAAAACCCTACCCTTCCAGTCTTCTCTCTCTGGCTCTCAGTAGTGGCAGCATGAGCCATCAAGCCCCCAAATTCTTCCTGGCAAAACAAAGCTTGATGCTGCCCCTACATCGGGGCGGGGGGCGGGGGTGCTAACCCCTAGCCCCTTCTGCGTGGAGGTTCTGGAGCTGCCTCTGCTTCCACTCTCTATTCCCTGGGTCCTCCTGGCAACTTCAAGTATGCCTGCCACCTTCCCACCTCCGGCCTGGAGCTCCCCTCCTTTACCTCCATGGGAACACCCATCTACACAGATTACAGAGTCTGCACTGATCTCTCCCTCCTCCACTTGCTCTGCCATGTTTCTGCCAGATGCTACTCCTTGTGGGAGAGTCTTACTGTCCCTACTTGACCTTAGAACCCTGGAGACCAAGAGACTCTTGCCATGATTTTTCTGTCTCTCACTCTCTCCCCCCAGTGCGGTGCTCCAACCATAACAGGTGTCTGCTGAAACAATGACAATCACCATTAACTGAAAAATAATGAATTACAATCGTATATTGAGCATTTATTCTTTACAGTGCTCAGATCTAGTTAATCCTCCCAAACCCCCTAGAGACTTGTTATCCTTAGCCCTTTGGTTTAACCTGAGGAAAGAGGAATGTCAACTGGACAACAGGAAACCTGGCTTCTAGAACCACAAATCACAGCTATATGGCAACCATCCTGTCCAGGCCCCCATTTTACAGCAGGGAAAACTGAGGCCCAAACAGGGGAAGGAAGTGGCCCACAGTCTCTCAGCATCTTCACTTAAAACCAGCAATGTGCTGAGAGGCAGGGGAGACCTGCCTTCACCTCCTGACTCTGCCATAAACTCCCCAGTGACCCTTCTCCAGTCATTAGGCTTCCACTCTAGAAAACAACCCTAAAGATGGCTCGTGACTCAAGGACACCGATGGTGCCTATGGAGCCTTTTCCAAGATCAAGGCACACTCTCACAACTGTGCATACTGCTTCAGAAGTTCATGAACACTTGAGGCCAACATTCTCCAAGGGCAATCTGAGAACCGTTGGTGTCACAGTCACCTTGACAAGGAACCTGTTAAAACAGGCTGATTCCAAGGCCCCACCATGGATCCCACCCTCCCAGGAAGCAGCTGAGTTTGAATCTCTGGGTGAGTATTGGAAGATGGCATTTTTTTTTTTTTTTAGCAAGCTCTTTTTTGCTACTCCTGGGGGAGCAAATTTTGAGAAGCCCTGCCTTAGAGAATCCTCAGAAGCTGAGCTACTCTCCTTTTAGCTGTTTCACATATTGAACTTCAGCTTCCTTCACCTATGAAGAGAGGGCTTGGTGGCTCCAAGGCTTAAAGCCACTGTTCATTAATCAAAGTTCCTTCTGGTTGAGCCACCTGCTCAAGGTGACCATGGTCACGGTCATGGTCATGATGAGGGTGGGTAGAGGCCCAGCAAGCTGACTGCAGCTGCCCAGGTTTGGAATGGACATCCTGAGATCAAGCAGCCCTACGTACAAGGGAGTCTGGGCTCTAGGGCTGAACTTGGGCCAAGAGGTTCCCTATCAGCCCCAGCCTGGAGGCTCCTTTCCTCTCTCCAGACTGTCTTGCTCTGGCTCTTAGCCAGCTCTGGCTTCCTTCCTTTTCCTTTCTAGCATCAGTGTTCTCCAAATCTGAGCTTCCTGGCTCCAGCCTCTGCTTCCCTCCCCTCCACATCACTGAGCCCCGATAGAGGATAGATCTAGATTTAAACCCCAGCTGCGCCACTTGCTGGCTGAGGGCTCAGTAGGCCTTGGGCAAGTTATTTAATAAAGTAACTCCTTTAATAAAATGGGGATCTAATCTCTGCCTCACTGGGTAGTTGCAAGGATTAACAGACATAAGGCGTGTAACGCGCTTAGCACGGGGCCTGGCACATGGTAAGCCAATAACGTAAGTGGCTGTTTATCAGTCACCGGAGTGAGCCTCTGACTAGGAAGACTCTAGGCTTCCTAATTCATAAATGGCCCCAAGCAACCCCAGAATCACGCCCCTTGCATTGGGTCTGGAGGCTTTATCTTTAGACCTCTAATCTGGAGAGAGGATGAGGAGAGGGGAAGGGAGAGGCAGGACAGGGGAGTGAGAGAAAATAAGAGGAGGGAGGAGGCTAAGGAAAATCAAGGGGTGAAGAGGGGCCTGGCTCCCCCAGTTTAGGGAAAAGGAAGATGACTTCAGGACAACTGCCAAGACAGGATAAGCCTTCTCTCCTTTCCAGAGCCTTCTCTACGCCTGCCAGGACAAGGCTTAGAGGGACACAGCCTGCTGAGAAGCACAGCCCTGGCTGTCAATGGGGACATTGAAGCCTTGGGTTACCTCCAGGCTCTGGCTCCCCACGTTGCTGCTGCCCGCCTGCCTGTGGTGGCCTCCGCCCTGCTGGAGCAAGCAGAGATGGCCAGAGCCAGGCCGAGGACAAAGAACCTGTCCATTCAGCCCGTAGAGGCACTGCCTGCTCACTCGGGCCTCAGCGAGCCCCCTTCTGACCCTGACTCAGCAGGACTCTTCCTGCGGGCTCCTCTCTGAGACGGGCACATGGCCCTCTCCAGGCCTCCACCTGCCCCACAATCCCGAGCCTGGGGCCAACGTTGCAACGGGGGGGGGGGGGGGGGATGTCAGACCACAAACTGCCGTTTTGGGGCCGTTCAGATCACAAACAAGAGCCACAGACAAGGTGTGACCTGCTGTGTGACCTTCGGGGTGTCACTTTCTCTCAGAGCACATTTCCCTTCTCTGGCTAATGAGGGCAATGAAGAGCAGGGACCATCGCTAAGGTCCTCCTCACAGACAGCAGCTGTGCTTCGAGGGATCCCTCCGAGCATGGGAGGAGTGGGCTGGGCAGGGCAGTGCTGGGAATGCAGTGCACGTGGCAATGGCCAAGGCTTATTATGCTGATGAAGATTATCACTGAAAAGCCCAGCAACAAACTCTTAAGCAACTTACAAAGAGCTTTCTCCTTGTGCCCTGGGACTCACAGCCTGGTGAAGTAGGTAGAGCCGGTGATGCTTATTCACATCAGGCAGATGAGGAAGTGAAGCAAGATCTGAGGGACGCATCCCAGCTGAGAAGTGCAGGGCAGGGGGCGCCGGAGAGGAAGTGATCATTCTGGGCTGCCGACTGGGTACCACCACCGGGCTTACTCACACCTGCCATCCAGACCACGTGTGACCACCACAGCCCACCACTGCAGGGGCTACTGTCCCCATTTCACAGGAGAGGCAACTGAGGCTGAGGACAAGTAACTCGCTTCTTCTGAGATCCTGCCGCTCCGTCGCAAAGCCTGGATTTGCACCTGGGCTTGCGGGACTCCAGATCCTGAATGTACTTCCTGAATGTACTGGATTGAAAGCCCCCCCCCCCCCGCAACAAATTCATGTCTACTTAGAACCTCAGAATGTAACCTTATTTGGAAAAAGTCTTTGCAGATGTAATTAGTTAAAATAAAATGAGGTCACACTGGATTCGAGTGGGTCCTAATCTGATATGACTGGTGTCCTTACAAGAAGAGGAGATGACAGAGACAAACAGGGAGAAAGGGGAGAAAAGTATGTGACAACAGAGGCAGAGGCAGTCACAGACCAAGGAACACCAAGGATTGGGGGCAACCAGCAGGAGCGATAAGAGAGGCGTAGGATGACAGACTCCTCCACAGAACCCTCAGAAGGAACCAACCTTGCTGACACCTTGACTTCTGACTTCTGTCTCCAGAACTGTGAGAGAATAAATGACTGCTTTTTTAAGCCACCCAGATCGCAGCACTCCATTAAACAGCCCTGGGAAAGTCATACACTGGGACTCCACCGGGCCACAGAGCAGGGATTCTTGCTTTCAGATTCCCACTCACGAGGTAGCATTGGAGGTTAAGGGGTCTGAGGGCCTGTCAGAGGTCACTCTTATCTCTCCTTTACCTCCCTGACCCAAGCTGGCCTCAAGTCCACCACCTGTGCTTCTTCTCCTCCTCCTTCTAGGTCTCTAGCCACCCTCTGAGCCCAGTCTCCAAGTCAACAGTGTCCCCTGCACCACCCAGGCCATCCTCTATCACCACCTGGAGAGCTGTGTTTTTGAAATGCAAATCTGATTCATCCAGGCTAGCTTAAGCCTCTTCCCGAGCTCCCCACCACCTGTAGAACTCTGGCTCATCAGCCTGGCGTCACGTGGCCCTGACTTCCTCTCCCACCTGACTTCTGGCTAATCACCCCACCCATCCCCACCACTCATCACCTGCAGCTCCAACCACAGAGAACTATTTGGAATTCCTCTAATTCCCCTAACAAGCCCTGGTGCCTTTGCACATGCTGCCCTAACTACTCGGAAGATAAATCCAGCCCAAACACCATCTCTTTTCTTTGTAAAGCCTCTTCCTCCCTGAACACCTTCATTCGGATACCTTGTATACCCTCATTCGGATACCTTGTATATCGCACATGTCTGCCCCTGCACCCAGCCTGTGAACGCTGTGGGATTCATTGCCGTTTCTGGAGGCCTAGGCATTCGAGAACCAACTCAATTGCCAAGTAGCCATAATAGTAACAACTGCTCACACTTAGCAAATGGTTACTATGTGCTCAGCCCTGCGTGAGGCATTCCATGTATGTCACCTCATTTCATTTTCAGAACAATCCTATGGAACAGATACTATCATTCATCCTGTTTTACAGAAGAGGAGTTGAAGAGATGAATTCCCCTGCCCAAGTCCACCCAATTAGCACAGGGCAAAGTCTGAATGACTCTAGAGCCCGGGGCTTGTAACCAGTATTAGGTACATCATCCATCCTAATACCCTCATTTTATAGAAGAGGAAACAAGCAAAAAAAAAAAAAAAAAAAAGAAAAATGACTCGCCCACAAACAAGGCACAGACCCAGATCTTTAGAATCCTTATCCAGTGTTCTTCCTCTTCTCATTCTTGCAGGATCCTATTCCAGGAGGACACAGATGACTTGCTAGGCTGTATCTCCTAGAGAGCTTTCTCCTGCCCCCCCCTAGAGCAGAGCCAGGCACTGGCCCAGACCCACCATGGAGGTGCATCGATGGCCAGGAGATGAAGCAGTAAAAAAGATAAATATACTTCTAAAAAGTCTGCAGTCATGGGGCGCCAGGGTGGCTCTGTGGGTTAAAGCCTCTGCCTTCGGCTCAGGTCATGATCCCAGGGTCCTGGGATCGAGCCCTGCATCCAGTTCTCTGCTCATCAGGGAGCCTGCTTCCCTTCCTCTCCCTCTGCCTGCCTCTCTGCCTACTTGTAATCTCTGTCTTTCAGATAAATAAATAAATTTTTTTAAAAAAAGTCTGAGGTCTGCTTTGATATTACAGTGTTAGGGCTGGAGAGAACACTTTGGGTGTTACTTAGTACCATCTCCCATTATATAAAGTCATCCACTTCAACAAATTTCGTGAACACCAATCATAAGCTGGGCACTGTGTGGGGGCACTAGGAAGAATGATAAGCAAGTTCCTGCCCAGATAGTATCCGCACTTCAGTGAGGGGAGACAGACGAACAAATAACAAGTTCAAGCATAACTACAAATTCCAATAAGCACTGTGGACTCCAGGGAGCTCCATGAACATGTAACAAGAAAAACTGACTTATTCTAGGGAGCTGGAGAAGGCACCCTTGAGCAAGTCACTCGAGCTGAAATCTGAAGAATGTAAACTAATCAAGGTAAGAAGCAAGGGACGAGTGTGCTAGACAGAAGGAACAGCATGTGCAAAATCCCAGAGGCCAGAGAGCTATGGTGCCTGGATGATCTGGAAGAAGGCTGGAGTAGCTGGTTTCCAGAGGAGGGGGCAGGGACTAGATCCTACAGGTCTTATTGGTCAAGGTAAGGAGTGGTGAACTGAGCAGAGGAGGGAAATCCCTTGCTCAAAACCTGGCCCAGAGCAGACACCGTTAATGAGTTATTACATTATTCGGTGAAGGAGCGATTTGTCCAAGATCACAGGGAAGACCTGAGACTTGAAACCAGAGCTCCCACCTGCCAGACTAGGGCTGCGTGGCTATGTCAGTATGATGGGCAGTGAGCAAGGGATCCTGTCCCAATGTTTCAACCTATAGGAGGTTCCAGTTTCTTTTCGGCACCTCTCTTGAGCTCAAGGGCAAGAGAATCACCTGTGTTTGTTAACACACAGACTGCTGGGCTCCACCCCCAGAGTTATTATTGATTCAGTAGGTCTGACTGGAGCCCCCAATATTTGCATTTCTAACAAGATCCCAGAGGACCATGCTGCTGGTGGTGCGGTGACCAGACTTTTGAGAAATGCCACTCTAGATCAGAGCGTATGGGGGCAAAGGGGCATGGCCAGGATCTTTGGGGGCTAGAAAGGTAGATTCCTAAATCTGGGTAACCATGAGCTCTGAAATTCCGAAGGAGCCTCAGAATCTAGCCTACTAGCTGCTCAGCCAGGGAAACTGAGGCTTGGAGGGTTAGACTCCTACATAAGTAGTAGCGATACAAATGTGCTGAGCAAACAGATAAACCCAAAAGGGTTTGACCAAAGTCCAAAGGAGACCCCTGGACCAGACTCCAGGGCTCCTGAGCTCCAGGCCAGAGTCTCTCCTTTTCTGGGAAAGGGAGAATCAGGGAAAGGGACAGCAAGCTCAGCTTTCCCCAGCTTCTGCTGCCAGAAACATTTTCAGAACTGCAGAAATCTGCTCTTGGCCCCCAATCCTATCACCCAGCCACCCTCCTTCCTTTTACATTCCCAGTTCCCTCCCTTTACACTCCAAATCCTGTGCACTTTATCCTGGCAAGCCAAGCAGCGGAGGGGGAGGTGAAGTAATAGGGAGGAAAACCTGGAAGTGGAGGAAGAATTCTTGTACTTGGATGTCCTTCTTCCAGAACAATTCCTTCATCCTAGAAGAGTCTCAGTTTCTTTCCATCCTTGTATCCAGTCTACCCCCAACCTACCCACATTTCAATACCAGCATCTGAAACCCACAAAACCAAGGGCTAAATTTCCAAACCACATTTTCATCCAGTTTTTCTATATTAGAGTGGCCCTGGACAAAATTTTTCTATCCTCTACTAGTTGGCGACAAAATGCCACTTCTCTTGCAAGCCCACATGCACAGACTCACTAATATGCAAACAGCTATATGTACATAAAAACAAAGAGAACTTATAAAAACACATACACATATGTATCAAAATACATTATTCATTGTTCACTGATAAAACATACCTATGCACCCAAACACACAAGAAAAACACAGAGAGACACATGCAGACAGACCGCAAATCTAGGGCGGCAGTGCCTGGGGACAGAGGTACACACACAACCAGAGCTCTCCCATCACAGTAGGGGTCTCCTGAGGAGTGGGGGTATTCCTGGCATGGGCTCTGGCCCTTCAGGAGAGTGGTCCTCCCTCCTTTCAGGGCACCTAAGGTATGGTTCTAGCCCTGAAAGCTAGAGAGGGTGAAGGTGGGAGTGAGGCTGACCTGGCCAAGCCCAGTGGGACTCTGGGCCACTGTCCCTGCTCAGCGACAGGAAATGGATCCCTGAACCACCTGGGTCACCAGCCTGGGGACCGCTGTTGCCGCCACCACCACCCCACACCCATATGCACACACACACCCTCCACACACACGCACACACACGCACATGCACACACACACGGGCTTCAGGCAGGACACGCCCTCCACTCCGGCTCTGCCCAGAGCGCGAGCTCCGCGGGCAGCCCAGCTTCTTCTGGCCCCTGGGGTGTGGCCGCCCACCTGCCAGCGGAGACTCTCCGCCTGGCGGGGACACTCCCGCCACCGCCGCCACCGCCGCCACCCACCGCCCAGGCCAGGTGTCCAGCTCCCCCGGACTACAGCGCCTCGGCCGCCGCCCCCACCCCTTCCTCACGGCAGTGCGGAGACAAAGCCGCGCACACGCACACGGGGGCTACGCGGGTGCACACCCGCCCTCACACGCGCACACACGGGGAATCACACTGGCGCTCACACGGCGACACACGCACACGCGCACACACACCGCCACAGGCTCCAGCCACGAGCGAAGGCACTGGCACACACCCTCATCCAGATGTACACACTCAGCTACATATTCGGACACACCCTCTAATAGGCACATTCACGAAGAGACACACGCAGACACACACACCCTCACCCAGATACACACACACCACCCAGTCCAGACGCACGGAGACCCACAGCGCACACCCCTCACACACACACAGATGCACACCTAGCGCACACGCACGCGCGCACACACACAGCAACGACAACCACTTGCACAGACTCACGGGCACACGCGCGCTCACACCCAACACCGGGAGATGTGGACCCCCCACACGTACCGGCGCCAGAACCGAGACTCAAACCGAGGCCCGGGGCTCCGGACTGTAGCGCCCGCCCCCCGCCCCTCGGCGTCCAGGCCCCCCTCCGCCCCCCGCCTCCGGGAGCCGGTCCGCCGGCCTGTCAGGGCTCGAGGACCGGGGACCGAGCCCGGAGCCCTCGGCGATGACCTCGCACACGGACACACACGACAGCAGACGCGGCGGGGGTCCCCGGGGGCCCGGAGGAGGGCGGCGCGGGCGGCTAACCTGGCAGCGGCGGCGCGGCTTCCGGGCGCTGTCTGTCCTCGGTCCGTGCGTCCGGCGGCCGCCCTGGCGGGCTCCGAGGCGCACTCGAGCTGCGCAGAAATGCCCCGCTCGCTCGCTCGCTCGCTCCCTCTCTCCCTCCCACGGCGCCCAGCCCCCTCCCCGCCCGCCCCCTGCACCGGGCTCCCCTCTCCGCCCCGCCCCGGCCGGCTGCCCCCGAGGAGACGGCGGCAATCCCGGCCGCCCCAGCAGCCACCGGCGAGCTAGCGAGCAGCCGCGCCGAGCCGCGAGCAGCCGGGGGAGCGCCGCCGCCGCCGGAGCCGCGGGAGCCGCGGGAGCAGCCGGAGCCGGGGCCGCGCGTCGGGAGGAGCCGCGCCGGCCCCCGGGGAGGGGAGGGGAGGAGGGGGCTGAGCCCCGCGAGCCCGCCTGGCGCCCGCGGCCCGCCGCCCGCTTCCCCACGTGGGCCCCGCGCCTGGCGCCTACCTGAGCCGCCGCGGAGCCCCGAGGCCGAGGCCGAGCGGCGGGGCTACCGACAAGAGACCCCACCCCGGCCTCTTCGCCCTCCCCGTCCCAGCCTGGTGGGCTCGCGCCCCGCCCCCGCCTCCTCCCTGGTCCCCGCCAGTGCCGACCTGGGTTTTCCTGGCTAAGACGCCTCGGCTCTCCGCCCGGTGCCCCGGGCTAACCCCACGGCCCGGCGCCCAGCTCGCCTGCCTCCTCTACCTCCAGCCCGGACCTGGCCGACGCCCACCCGCCTCCTCGCCGCCCTCCCATTGTTCCCGCAGCCCGAGCTTGCGGAAGATCCCGCAGAGCCTTCCAGCCCTCTCCCCGGTGGCAATACCTCTGGACCCTCTGGGAGCCTTCCAAGGACTGGCCCCTGGCTCGGGACCCCCGACGACCACCCTCCACAGGCACAGGCACGACCAGAGCAAAGAGCTTTCCTATATTAGGGTTATAACCACTAACCACCTTACAGGCTCTCCTTCAGGTCCTACTTTGAGTACAGACCGAGGCTTGTGGAAGGAGGAATTAATCCAAGTTCAGTAAGCCTGAGAGCGCAGCAAGGAGAAAATGGGGGTACCTATTAGGTGTCTTCATTCCATAAATGAAGAAACTGAGGGCTCCTGGGTCAGGGTCAGGGCCAGGCCCTCTAGAAGTGCAAGGAATAATGAGCCTGCCCTTCTTTGTTAGATACTAAATAAAGCAGAGCCTGGTGGGGAGAAGAAGCAAGCATCATGTACTTCCGGGGTTTTACTTTCTTCAGAAGAAAGGTAAAGACCTACTAAGTGCAGGCACTTTCACACATGGTGTCTCACGGAGCCCGGACCATACTCCTATGTAGCCCTGTGATTATACCCATTTTTGCAGATGGGAAGCCTGTCCTAGGTCTCTCTACCATGCAGCATGGAGCCAAGATAAAGCCCAACCATTATTCAAGTTCTTCACTGCAGTCCTTACCTCCAGCATAGGAAACTAAGTGCCAAATGAGCAGCTGAGAACTTAAGAAATCAAGAAGAGGAGGCTTAGGGGCACCTGCGTGGCTCAGTGGGTTAAGCCTCTGCCTTCCACTCAGGTCATGATCCCAGGGTCCTGGGATGGAGCCCTCCATACGGCTCTCTGCTCGGCGGGGAGCCTGCTTCCTCCTCTCTCTCTGCCTGCTTCTCTGCCTACTTGTGATCTCTATCAAGTAAATTAAAAAAAAAAAGAAGAAGAAGAAGAAGAGGAGGCTTAGTTTGCACTCTGAAGAACTTCCACAAACTAAGAAAGAGCAGAACTGAGGGAATCAAGGTCCCAATGCAAGACTGAGTGTGGCTTGTCCGGGAGGAAAACATAAGAAGAAGAACTAATGATAACCGGCATGTTTGGAGCACTTGCTGTATTCCAGGCACTGTTCTAAGAGCCTTCCTTGCACTAACTCATTTAATCCCACAATAACACTGTGCAAAAGAGGTTATTCTTGCCCCCGTTTATACAGAAACACAAAGACATTACCGAGCTTGTAAAGCACCAGAGCCAGGATTCAAATCCAGGAAGCTGGTTCCCCAACCCACCTTTTTAACCACTGGAGACCAGACAGAAGCAGCCCCAACGTGAGACAAAGAAAGGCATTGGAACTCCCAGAGCACCCATCACAATGGGCTGCTATTGAACTTGCCATCCTCTGTCTCCCTGTGTGTGTGCTCAGTGCTCCACACACAACCTGCTATGTGGGCCTAATTTGTTGAACGACTGCATGACTGCCACATGGGGCTGGAGTGCTGAGTGCCACGTGCAGGGCTCAGCTGCAGCCCTCTCTGCTCTGCTGGGCATCTTTATCAGTGCTTTTAGATGAAGCAGAGGAAGGCATGAAACGCTAATCAGATCTACTGCTGTCATGAAGCTGGAAGGGACAGCAAACACTCTGTAAACTGAAATTAGTTTCCAAAAGATCTCAGTGGCCTTGGGGCTGAGCTGAAACCAACAAGATGAGGTGCCACCCAAAATAAATGTAAATTCCTGACCTTTGGTTCAAACTAGAGCAGCCCCATAGAACTTTCTGTGATGATGGAAATGTCTTAAACCTGCATTGTCCTTTTTCTTTTTTCTTTTTTTTTTAATTTTTCTTTTTTTAAGTGGGTTCCAGGCCCAGCGTGGAACCCAACACAGGGCTTGAACTCACCACCTTGAGATCAAGACCTAAGCTGAGACCAAGAGTCAGAGGCTTAACTGATTGAGCCACCCAGGTACCTGAGCATTGTCTGATACGATAGCGACTAGCCACCTGTGGCTGCAGGGCACAGGAAATATGGCTAGTACAACTGAGAAACTGAAATTTTAATTTCGTTTTAAGTGCTTAAAATGTATTAGCCACGTGCAGCTAGTGACTGCCATATTGGCAGTACAGTTCCAAATGATCAAGTGCCCCAGACCCAAGATAGAACCTACATTACAAAGAGTTCCAGTGAAAATGACTTAAAGGTTTGAGTTGACCTCAAGTTCAACAGAGCAATGTGGCTGTAAAAAAGAAAGGAGGGAAGGGAGGGAAGGAGGGAAGGAAGAAAGAAAGGAAGAGGGGGGAAAGTGAGCATGATTACTGTATCAACAGAAAGCAGAGGTCAGACCAGCTTGGTGCTGCCCCGGGCAGATCACAGCTGGGCCACGGGGCTCAGCTCTGGGGCCCACATTCTGAGATCGACACTGTCACGGGAGAGTATGTCTAGAAGAGGAGACCAGAAAAAGGAGGACCTGAATGCCATTGTGTGATGAATGATTTAAACAGCCTGGAGAAGGGAAAGGATGGGGTGGGTGTAGTGGATATCTCCAGACCTCACCTCTAAACAAAACAAAAAAATTCTGCAAACCCTTAGGCCACACTATCCATGTCTAATTTATCTTCCTGTTCCCCTGGGCTCCTAGTTCACCCAGGACTTGGCCCATGTGAAACAGTGACTACAAACTTGCTGACCGAATGGATGTGGAGGGATTCCACTCAGCTCCAGTGGATGGGCATCAAGGAGGACAATTTCTGCTCATTATAAAGAACTCACTAACAGGGGCACCTGGGTGGCTCAGTAGGTCAAGCGGCTGCCTTCGGCTCAGGTCATGATCCCATGGTCCTAGCCGGAATCCAGCTCCTTGCTCAGTGGGGAGCCTGCTTATCCCCTCTGTCACTCCCCCCTGCTTGTGTTTGCTCTCTCTCTGTCAAATAAATAAATAAAGATCTTAAAAAAAAAAAGAAACCAAACCCACTAACCGTCACAGCTATCCAAGACCTAGGAAGTGATGTGCTCCCTGGCATTAAACGTATTCAAAGAGATTGGGTCTTCACATCCAGACGGCCAACAGACACATGGGAAGATGCTCCACATGGCTCATCATCAGGGAAATGCAAATCAAGACTACAATGAGTTCCCACCTCACACGTGTCAGAATGGCTAAAAATTAACAATACAGGAAACAACAGGTATTGGCCAGGATGCGGAGAAAGGGGAGCCCTCCTACACTGTTGCTGGGAATGGAGACTGGTGCAGTCACTCTGGAAAACAGTATGGAAGGTCCTCCAAAAGTTAAAAAGAGAACTACCCTACAACCCAGCAATCACACTACCAACTTTTTACCCAAAGAATACAAAAATACGAATTCACAGGGATGCACGCACCCCAGTGTTCATAAGAGCACCATCGACATTAGCCAAATTATGGAAAGAGCCCAAATGTCCATCCACTGATGAATGCACAAAGAAGATATGGTGTGTGTGGAGTATGACTCAGCCATGAAAGTGAATGAGATCGTGCCATTTGCAATGACATGGATGGAGCTAGAGGGTATTATGCTAAATAAGTTAGAGAAAGACAACGTGATTTCAGTCATAGTTGGAATTTAGGTAACAAAATAAACGAGCAAAGGAGAAAGAGAGAGATGGCAGGAGGGAGAGAGGGAGAGAGAAAAGCAAAACAAGGAACAGACTCTTAACTACAGAGAACTGATGGTTACCAGAGGGTTGGCGGGTGGGGGCGTGGGGGAAATAGGTGAAGGGTAATCTTAAGGAGCACACTTGCTGTGATGAGCACTGGGTGCTGTGCAAAAGTGTTGACTTACTGTACTGTACACCTGAAACTAATACTACACTGTAGGTTCACCAACCGAAATTTAAATTAAAACTTTTTTAAAAAGAGAAGGGAATGCCCAGCACATAATATAAGTAGGAAAGCCAGTCCTCATTATCTATCTAATCAGGCACGTTTGATTTACTTTCTGTCAGAAAAGAGACCCGGTCTTCATTTGGAGGCTGAACTAGGAACCAGTTGAGAATTGGACAAGTTCTATTAGGAGGGAAAAGACAAGATCAAGGTCGTGCTTCTAAATAACTTTCGTTCTGTATGTACAGAATAAACTGACGAGGAGGGACCAGTTAGGTGCCACAGTCGTGGGCCGGGAGCTGAGAGAAGAGAGAAGAGGGCAGTGAGAATGGAAAAGCAAGGACAGGGGGTACCTGGGTGGCTCGGTGGGTTAAAGTCTCTGCCTTCGGCTCGGGTCATGATCCCAGGGTCCTGGGATCGAGCCCCGCATCGGGCTCTCTGCTTAGCTTGGAGCCTGCTTCCCCTCTCTCTCTCTCTGCCTGCCTCTCTGCCTACTTGTGATCTCCGTGATTTTATTTTAAATAAAATCTTAAAAAAAAAAAAACCACCAAGGACAGGGGAGTCACCAAAGGAGCACAGCCCGTGTGCTGTGCACTTCTCATCCTGCCTCTGCCTTTAACTGATGGTGCGCTCCGGGATGAATCCCTTCCCTTCTTCAGATTTCAGCTTTCCCCTGTCTGAAGTGCAGAATAATCCCCCAGTTCCTTCTAACTCTGGATTCTTTTTATGGGAGCGAGATTATGAAGGACAGCCAAGATAATGATTTCTACAGCCTTTGTAAGCTTCAAAGCAATAGTATCCTTGCTCTTATTACTATTACTACTACTACTACTATTATTATTACAGGGACAGCCTCCCCAGGACAGGGTGAAGGGACTAGCAGGAGAGGACAAGCGGCCCACAGACTGCATCTGTAGGGGCCCGAGTAGGGGGCAGGGGGCAGGGCCTCTCATCTTTGGGGAGGACCACCTGGCCACTGTACCCCTCCCCCAAGTTCTGTGAGGACCAACAGCGTTCTGTGTGTTGTCACCTCAGGAACCATTTCCTCATTCCTTCGAGCCACACCCCATGCCTGGCTCAGGGAAGCAACCAGTTCTAGGAAAAGTTAGACTGTCTCCCTCATTTTAATGTTCGCCAGTGAGACCTGATGTGGTCTTTTCCTCAAATAGCAGGTAGCGTCATCTCCTATGAACACAACCACTCTGGCTGGGTACTGTATGCTAAGTACTTTACGTAATTTTCTCACCCTGGGAGGCAGCTAGAATTATTAGGCCTATTTTGTAGACGGGGATACCGTGGCTCATGGAGATACACAGTTTTCCCACAGTTGCACAGGTTGTGAGGGGGACTCTAATACAAGTCTTTGTGCACGCAAGGCCGCCGTCCTAAAGGCTTCTAGCATTTTACTATGTAATTTTGCGACAGCTTAGGGAGGAGGGCAAGGTCAGTACGGTTTACCATTTACACCAGGGGCCACAGAGAGGTTAAGTTAAATCGCTCTGACAAGTTGGTAAAGTCTTTCAATGTGCAGGTCAGAATTCTTTCCGGTTCCCTGTTCCTCTCCTCTGACCCGGCAGGTCTTTCTTCCTTCTTCCGTACCTTCCAGGGCCTCCCCAGGTCCTTGGTCTCCGGGGTAGGGATTTGCCCAGCTCACTTAAGAGAAGGACATTTAGTTGTCCTTTACCTGGGGCAGTGAAAGGGAAGTCTTTCTGAAAGACAAAAGTGAATTCCCACCGCCCCCACCCCCCCCACACACCCCCAGCGCGCACACCCCAGCCCAGGGCCTTGAGGTGAGGCAGAGGGGAAGGCTTGCAGGGTGAGTCACAAGGAGCAGAAGCGCCAGTCACAGGAGCTCTAGGTGCTAAGCTCAGTTTAGAGGGCTGGAAAAATAGGCCAAGTGCTCTCATCCCCAGGAGCGCCACCCGGTTGCAGCAGGTACCCCCAACTCATCTTGTCCCCAAATGTTGCCAACATGTAGGAGCCACTGTGTAAGGCCGGTGGGCAGAGGGGGACACAGGACAAATAAGAGTGCATCCCCACCCTTCAGAGGGGAGGGGATAAAAGTGTGAGTACAAAGTAATATATACTTAAAAGAGGGATGGTGATGAATTTGGAGGAGAGAGACTCACGGAGTTGGGATTAGAGTGGAGCTTTAGTTTTTTTTTTTTTTTTAAGATTTTATTTATTTATCTGAAAGAGAAAGAGAGAGCATGAGAGGGGGATGGTCAGAGTTAGAAGCAGACTCCCCGCTGAGCAGGGAGCCCCGATGATGCCTGCGGGACTCAATCCTGGGACTCCAGGATCATGACCTAAGCTGAAGGCAGTCACTTAACCAACTGAGGCCCCCAGGTGCCCCTGGAATGGAGTTTTATACTTTTTTAAATATTTTATTTATTTATTTGACAGACGGAGATCACAAGTAGGCAGAGAAGCAGGCAGAGAGAGAGAGGGGAGCAGGCTCCCTGCTGAGCAGAGAGCCCGATGCAGGGCTCGATCCCAGGACCCTGGGATCATGACCTGAGCCGAAGGCAGAGGCTTTAACCCCCTGGCCACCCAGGTGCCCCTGGAATGGAGTTTTTTTTTTTTTAAAAGATTTTATTTATTTATTTGACAGACAGAGATCACAAGCAGGCAGAGAGGCAGAGAGAGAGAGGAGGAAGCAGGCTGTCCGTAGAGCGGAGAGCCCGATGTGGGGCTCGATCCCATGACCCTGGGATCATGACCCAAGCCGAAGGTAGCGGCTTTAACCCACTGAGCCACCCAGGCGCCCCAGGAATGGAGTTTTAAAGAGTGAGTTGAACAGGGGCGCCTGGGGGGGCTCAGTTGGTTAAGTGACTGCCTACAGCTCAGGTCTTGATCCCAGGGTCCTGGGATCGAGCCCTGCATTGGGCTCCCTGCTCAGCAGGAAGCCTGCTTCTCCCTCTCCCTCTGCCCGCTGCTCCCCCTGTTTGTGTAAATAAATAAAATATTTTTTTAATAAAAAGAGTGAGTTGGACACACAGAAGTGGCGGAGGGGTACTCCAGGCTGCAGGAATGCACACGCAGAAGCCCTAAAGCTTAAATACCTTTGGACTCCATCAAGCAGGCAATAGGGAGCCATGGAGAGCGCTATAGCTTTGGAGAAAGACAGTCTGAATTAGAAACCTGCCTCTGCCCCTTCTCAGCTGTTTTACCGTGGACCCTTCAGTAGAGATGTTATCATTCCCATTATTTGCTTTCCCCCTCCCAGGAAGATTACACATTCTAGCCAGTTGCCATGTGACTTGAGTACCCTCCAGAGGAAGAAGTACACTTCTACATGGGGCTTGACCACACAACCTACTTTGGCCCATGAAATGTGGGCAGGTGAGATTATCCGCCAGTTCTAAGCAGAAACTTGAAAAGCCTCTGTGCGGCTCAGTCTAAAAGCATACTGTTTTATCTCTGCCATTGGAATGGCATGTCCTGGATAGGGTCTGTGCCCTCAGCCTGAATCCCGAGGTGAAAAAACCAGAGAGACCAGAGCTCCAAAATTACAGCCACACTACTGATGTTTAGCGTGAGGGAGGAAACCCTGTGGTTTTCAGATAGTGAGATCTGGGGGCTATTTGCCATCACGGCATAATGCTGCCTAGTACGCTCCTTACAGTGTGGGTGATTTTAGTAGGACCTACCTCATGGACTATAGTGAGGACTAAGTAAGACTGTCTCATGAAAAATGTATGACCGTTTCATCCAGGATGTAAATGGCACTACAGAATGATTACTCTGCCCACGTGTATAGAGAAATTTGGTACAGGACAGAAATGACATTTACAAAAGAATAGCAAAGGATGTTGTGGTGGGTTGAAAAGGTCCCCCCCTCCCGCCAGTAACATACACACAAAATTCATACCCACTCAGAACCTCAGAATATGAGCTTTTTTGGATATAGGGTTTTTGTGATTAGTTAGGAATCTCAAGATGAACTCATCCTGAATTTAAAATGGGCCCCATGGGTGCCTGGGTGGCTCAGTGGGTTAAAGCCTCTGCCTTTGGCTCAGGTCATGATCCCAGGGTTCTGGGATCGAGCCCTGCATCGGGCTCTCTGCTCCACAGGGAGCCTGCTTCCTCCTCTCTCTCTGCTGCCTCTCTGCCCACTTGTGATCTCTGTCTGTCATATAAATAAATAAAAACCTTTTTTTAAAAAATGGGCCCCAAATCCAACGACTGGTGTCCTAAAAAGAAGAGCAGACACAGAGACACCCAGAGAAGGTGGCAAGGACTAGAGTGATATGTCTATGAGCCAAAAAACCTCCAAGGATGGCAGGCAATCACCAGAAGCTAGGAGAAAGGCAGGGGGTGTGTTTTCTCCCTCAGAGCCTCCAACAGAAACTGACCCTACTGACATCTTGATTTTGGACTCCAGCCTTCTGAACAGGGAGAGAATAAATTTCTGTTGTTTTAAGCCACCAGGGTGTGGTAATCTGTTATGACAGCCCTAGGAAACTAATACTTTTGGATTACTTTTAAAATGGTACTGAACAATTGGTTATTCATTTGGAAAAAAGTAAAATTTGATTCCTACCTCATGGTACACACAAAAAGAACCTTCAGTTGGATTAAAGACCTAAATTTGAAAAGCAGAACTTTAAAATCTTTGGAAGAAATGGAAGATCATTCTTTGGAAGATCATTCTTTGGATAGGGAAGGAGTTCTCTAAAAAGACACAAAAATCACAAATTATCGGGGCGCCTGGGTGGCTCAGTGGGTTAAGCCACTGCCTTCAGCTCAAGTCATGATCTCAGAGTCCTGAGATAGTCTTGCATCAGGCTCTCTGCTCAGCAGGGAGCCTGCTTCCCCCTCTCTCTCTACCTGCCTCTCTGCCTACTTGTGATCTCTCTCTGTCAAATAAATAAATAAAATCTTTTAAGAAATCACAAATTGTATCAATCTGTGTATTCCACAGAAACAGAACTGATAGCACAGAGGTAGAGGAGGTGGGAATTAACTTTTGCCTTTCAGAAAGCCTTCCCTTTCTCTGCCCCAGGAGATAGATAGATGGATGGATAAATAATAAGAAATTGGCTCACGTGGGTATAGAGGCAGACAAGGCCCAAGATCTGAAGCTGGAAACCCGGGAGAACCGACGGTATAAGTTCCAGTCTGAGTCTGAGCGTGAGTCCAAAGGCAGGAGAAGAACAATGTCCCAGCTGGAAGGCATCCAGGCAGAGAGAGAGCAAATTCTCCCTTACTCTGCCTTTCTGTTCCATTCAGGCCTTCAGTGGACTGGATGAGGCCTCCTCGCCCTGGGGACAGCGATCTGCTCTACTCAGTCTACTGAATCAGACATGAATCCCATCTAGACACGCTCTCACAGACATACCTAGAATCATAGCTAACCAAATATCTGGACATTCTGTGGCCCTATCAAAGTGACACATAAAATGAATTTGAATAATTCCCAAAAATATAATGTTGGTAGGGAAAAAGTATATTGCAGATGATACAACTTCTATCATTTATACAGAACTTTGAGTTAGACAAAGCAATAGTGAAGATTGTTCAGGGATACTCGTACACGCAGTAAAAGTTGTAAAGACATTTACTGCCGTGATAAACACCAGGATAAACTTCAGGAGAGTGGATACCTCTGGGTAGAGAGGGAGGGAGAGGGGATTAAGCAGGGGCACACAGGAAGCTGCAATTTTATCTGTAACAGTTTATTTCTTAACCTGGGTAGTGTGTCCGTGAGTGTGCACTACTGTGCACTATAATTTTTCTCAAGATATAATTAACATACCATAAAATTCATCATTTTTAAGTGTGTAATTTAGTGGGGTTTTTTGTTTATTCACAAGGTTGCGCAACCATCACTACGGTAATTCCATAACATTTTCATCACTCCAAAAGAAACCTCATATCCATTATGAGTAGCTCCCCATTCCCCCCTCCTACCAGCCTGTCAACCACTAATCCACTTTCTCTCTCCACCATTCATGTAAAGGGATCATTCAGCATGTGGTCTTTTGTGGCTGGCTTCCTTCACTTAACATAATGCTTTCAAGATTTATCCATGTTGCAGCATGACTCAGTCTGCTATTCTTTTTATGGCTGAATTATACTCCATTGCATGTATATACCACATTTCTGGTCATCGATTCATCAGTTGATATACGTTTGGGTTGTTTCCACCTGGCTATTATGAACAATGACATTCTGAACTTTTACGTGCAAGTTTTGCACCGAACTTACGTTTTCATTTCTCTTGGGTATCCAGCTAGGAGAGGAATTGCTGGGTCATATGGTAACTCTGTTTAATTTTTGAAGAACTTCCAAAGCAGCTTCACCATGCTACAACCTCACCAGCAATATTTGAGGGTCAATTTCTCCACATCTTCACCAACACTTGTTCTTGCCTCTCTTTTTGATTGTAGCCCCCCTCGTGGCTATGAAATGATATGCACTATGCTTTTTGGTGTATCTGAATTCTTTTGTAAGTATTTTTATATTTTGTATTTAATCAAGAAAGACCACTGTGAGGGGCACCTGGGTGGCTCAGTGGGTTAAGCCTCTGCCTTCGGCTCGACCTGGGACCCAGGGTCCTGGGATCAAGCCCTGCGTCAGGCTCTCCACTCAGTGGGGAGCCTGCTTCCTCCTCTCTCTCTCTCTGCCTGCCTCTCTGCCTACTTGTGATCTCTGTCTGTCAAATAAATAAATAAAATCTTAAAAAAAAAAAAAAGGAAGACCACTGTGATGGCTGGTGTGGAGGATGGATGGCAGAGGTCATGGAGAAGGACAGGCTGGGGCCCACGTAGAGGCCAACACAAATCTCAGAGTGGACTAAGTTTGGGGACCAAGGTATTATTCGGCCTACTACAGTTCCATTCATTGTAGGTTGGAAAAAATACCAATAGCTACTTGTAGGCTAATATTCTTAGCAGCATTAGTCATATAGGCCAAAGGTGGAAACAATCCAAGTGTCCATCCATAGATGAATGGACAAATATATGGCATATCCATTGAAGGGAATAGTATTCAACTCTTAAAAGGAATGAAATTCAGATACCTGCTACAACATGGATGAGCCTTGAAGACACGATGCTAAATCAAAGAAGCCAGATGCATAGAACAGGATAAATATTGTATGATTCCATTATATGAGTTATCTAGAATATTAACATTAAATTAAATTAAATTAAATTAAAATTAGCAGAGACAAAAAGTAGAATAGAGATTAGCCGGGACCTAGAGGGAAGTAGTTATTATGCAATGGGTAAAGAATTTCTGTTTGCGTTGACGAAAAAGTTCTGGAAATAGAGGTGATGTGTTATACGATGCTGAGAATGTACTTAAATGCCATCAAACTGTACCCTTAAAATGATTCAAAGAGTAAATTTTAGGTGACGTATATTTTGCTACAATAAAAATAAAAATCTGTATTCCTAAAAAAAATAAGCGGAATAAAAAAATATGAATAACTGTATTTATTTTTTTAGCTTACCCAAGCATAATTATGATCAGTTTCCTTCAGATATCCCAGGATTGCTGGGTTTGTCTAGAATTCGCCTGCTGTGTTGCTAATACACTCCTCCCACATATTCCTAACACTTGGGAGTATGGCACACTAATGGATCGTACCTTTGGCAGAGCAAAGAGCAAATGATGGGCAAATCTTCTTGGGGGAAAATGGAGGAGTCAATATATCATTCTACGGACAGGTATAGAACTCATAAAGGATTTATGTGGCTAAGGGCAGCGGAGGGATGTCAGTCCTCTGCTTCTAATGAAGATAGAATCAACAGATACTGCAAGAGGAGAGACCTAGATCGGGTATCAGGAGTCCTCTCACCACTGCAGAATAGGAGGACTGGGCCAGTAATCTCTGAGACCCCTCCAGCTCTAACAGTACCTAGCTCTGTTACTAAAAGATGAATAGGAATTCACATTGGCCAAGGGCCTGTGGTTCATGTGGCACTGTGCCAAGTCCCTTCCAGTAGCTTATTCAACCCTCATGACTCTGTATGCTTGGTATTACTATCCCCATTTTGCATATAAGGAAATAAGAGTCCAGATAACTTACATAATTTACTCAGAGTTCCAGAGCTAAGAGGTAGCATAGCTGAGAACCAAGGTCAAGGATGGCCGGCTCCAGAGTCCCATGCTCCACACTAAGCCGTGCTATAGCATCCTCTTTGGTAGAGATATTTGGGAACAGAGAAAGCTGACTCTGGGCTACAAGCGGGGCCAACCCCAGCCCAAAGGCAAGTGCCCGAAGCCACTTGTCAAGATCAGTTAGTGCTTTTCTCATATGCCAGGTCCAGAGACAGGGGCCGCAGATCTGCTACAAACTGTCCACCAATCTTCAAACATGGAACACTTTACAAGTATTCACCTGCCCCTAGAAATCTCTGGAGCATCCATCTCCCAGGTGAACTGGTTGTGAACCTTGGAGGAGAAAAGGTCAGTCCCTTTTGGCAGATATATGACCTCTTACCTTTGCAGCTCTCTGACCTGAACAGGCAGGAAAAAAAAAAAAAAAAAACCAAGTTATAAGGTAAAGCACCTCAATGTGGCTGAAGGATCTTCCATATGGGTTTTATCAGAGAATGTACTGGAATAATTTCCCATTTGTAGCTGGTCTTCTGGCCTCCAGTCCATTCTATACCTCAGTGGCCTGGTTAAATGTCCCAAAGCACAGTTCCAATGAGGGCCCTCTACCCCTCAAGAGAGAAATCCAAAGTCCTCAGCTTGGTATCTGAGGCCCTCTGTGATTTCTCTCTGTTTCTGTTGCCAGCACCTCGCAGAAGCAGACCCCCACCCTACTCACAGCTCCTCGTTCACGCCTCACCTTTTCCCATGACAGCGGGCTGTGGCAGCTGTGCCCAGTTCTAAATGCTCTTCACCAGGTACAAATCCGCCCCCCCAACCCTTCCTTTGGAGAACTCTGCTCTCTCCTCATACGCAGACCTCTGTACCCTCCAGTAGAAACCATCTTCCTGGCCCCATGGATTAATTCCAGGTTGGGTATGTGACCGAAGCTGAACCCCCTACAATCTTCGCTGGGCCCCTCGTGCTGTGGGTAGCAGGGTAGCTGTCCTGCTCTCCTCTGATCTGGCATAACTCTTATCCGGACTCTCCTAGGCCGTTAGCACTTTCTAACTCGTACTACGGGTATTCTCCTATTCTCTGTGAGACTGCCTCAGCCCCGCTTTCTCCAAGTGCTCCACTTCTTCTCAAGTGCTCAATTTAACAGGCATTTCCTGACTACCTCTTCTGGGCAGCCATTGTGCTATGCTCTGGGGATCCAGAGCTGGATAAGACAACGTTCCTTACTGAATGGATGGATGAATGAAAACAGCCCCTGGGCCTCATCCGGTTTATCGCAGGGGATTTGGGCAGCAGAAAATAGTAAATCTAAAGACCAAAGTCATTGGCCTGGCGTTGGAGACCCTCTCGATACAGTTCTAATGTTGTGTCCCCAATACACGTATTCTGAGCTCCAGCCAGACTGGCCTAGGTTGTCGTCCTAGAATAGTCTGAGATGTTGTCCCCACATGTGTGTGTTGGCCCAGGCCGTGGTCTTCTCCCATGGTCTCTTTCTGTTTTTCTCTTCCATTCATAACTTCCCTTTCACCATCTCATGGGGACCTCCTTTCTCTCACTTTTAGCTCCTCTCCCTTCTCCCCCTCTTTCACCATGTCTCCTTTCCCTTTTCCTTCCTCTCAGCTGTTGCTGAGCTCTCTTCTGACACTTCCCTGAATCCCACTCTCATCTCTCAAGTCTCTCCCTTTTGTCTCCTAAACCCCTTCCTGCTCTGTGCACAGCCGCCTCCTCCTCTGAGGGAGCAAAAGATGGGATAAGACAAATCTAAAGCCAACCGCTTCTAGATCTCATCCCAAGAAGCCCTCAAAGTCAGGTGGAAAGGAGAGTGGGAGAAACGGAGGGCAGAAGGGATCCTGGAGGCAGAGAAGAGGCTGCCTAGCGACCGCCAGTGAATCAGCAGGGAGCACTGTGTCTGCTACCCACCTCCAACACACCCCCAGCCCTTCCCTCTCCTCCCTGCGATCACAGAATTATGAAAAGTCAGAACTACACAAACTCTTGACATCCATCTACTCTGCCTCCCTAGTTTTGCAGCTAAGAAGGTGAGGCACAGCTAGGGAAACAGAGGCCCAGAAAAGGGAAGCATTAGCTAATGTCACCCAGCAAGTCAGAGGCTCAGCAGAAACTGAAGTCCTAGGCCTCCCACCCTCCAGAACAGTGGGTGCCCTTTCACCCAGATCACACTACCTTGCTCCCTGTCGTCCCTCCCCGCCCCGGTCCCAACCCCATCAGGTTTGGGATTACATCTAAGGATTCGTCATCTCCCCCCTCCCTCCCCTGCTCCTACCAGGAGTGAGGATCCAGTGAAATAGGGGCAGAAGGGACACACCACATCAGAAAGTCCAGCCCTAAGCACCAGGAACATATTCAGTGGAGACGGGATGGGGAAAGTGTCAAGCTGGCCTGTAGGGGGACCAGTCTCCTCTTCGGAGAGCGCCATTATAAAAGCAGCCTCTAGTGAGTTCCGAGTTGCTGCGTTAGGATCCTTTCTCACCCTTCCAGCTTAGCTGGCCACCTACCTCCCTCTGCCAGCCGCCAGCCATGGACTTCAAACAGAGGCCACCCAGGCGCAGGATGGTCCACGGCTGCCAGCAGAGGTGGCTAGAGGTGGGGGGGGGGGGGAGGGGGGGATGTTCCAGAGGCTCCACTTTCAGTCCTGCTCCTCTGCTCCACAAAGGGCCACTGTCTGAGCACAGAGGGACCCTGGAGGGAGGCCTCCCAAGGTGCTCAGCAACAGGGCTAGGTTTCATCGTGCTGGGCCTTCAGGCCAAGTAAATATCGAGATGGAAACAGGCCCAGCGACTCATTCCTGCAGGCGGGACCCTGACTTCAGGAGGGCTCTGTGGCATCCTCACCTCTCAGGGCTTCCCTGAGAAAATGAGGACCAAGTTTATTTGCCCAATTTTCTCCAAACAGGGAGAGTCAGGACGGGGAACTGGCTATATCCAATCCTCTTCCCATTGCTCAAGGAGCACCCCATTTCCCCCTTAAGAAACACAGGTTTTACAAGACATTTTCTAATTTGTTCAGGAGGAGAGGGCTCTGTGAGCTTGCATAATCAGGGAAGACTTCCTAGAGGAAGTGCCATTTAGCTGTGATTCTGCCTCCATGCGTAGGTAGAATCTCCCCAAATGGACAGGAAGGAGAAATGCATTTCAGGCAGAGAGCACAACACTGATGAGTTGTGGTGTCTGGAAAGCAGGAGCATTTGGGGGTCCATGAAGAGACCTATCCAGCAAGGGCAGAGAAAGAATTCACATGGGAGAAGATGGGAAATAAAGTCAGAAAGTTTGGTTGAAGGTTAAACCACGACCAGTGTGAACAGCCAGATGGAGGAGTCATGACGGTTCCTGAGCAGAGGAAATGTCCCTACATTGAGCCCCAATCTTCTGGATAACCTTGGACTGGTTATGGCCCCTCTCTGGGGCTTGGTTTCCTCATCTTGAAGATAAAAGTGTTATGCCAGAGAATCCTGAAGCTGCTTTACATCTCAAAATGCAAGAATTCTCTGATGGGGCCACAGGGGCTGCAGAGAAGGAAAGGAGGAGAGGAGAGGCTGTGGCCACATGCCAGGTATCCTTGGGCTGCCTTTCCACAGTGAATCATCCACACAGAGCTGTGGAATGGCCCTCATCACTATCTCTGCTGCCGGGCACTATGCTGAGTACTCCCCACTCTTTAAAACCTCAGTTTTTTGTGAATAGGAAATGCATGTACATATTGCAAATTTTAAGTCATAAAAATATACATGTATGGTAAAAATAAGTTTCCCTCCTTCCCCTATTTTCAGCCATCCATTTCTTTTCCCACTGCTGCCAGTTTCCTGCCTATCCTTCCAGAGATAACCTATACATAGATAAAGATGCTACGGAGTCTCTTTTTCTTTACACAGATGGGAGCATACTGGACACCCTTCTACATCTTGTTTTTTTTTAACTTGGAAATTCTGGAGATCTGGTCACATGAGTATATAGAGAGCAGCCTCTTTCTTTGTATGGCAGACCATGACTTACTCAAATAGTCCCCTGTGGATAGATAATTGGGGCATTTCTTTTCTATTCTTTTTTTTTTTAATTTTATTTATTTATTTGACAGACAGAGATCACAGGCAGGCAGAGAGGCAGACAGAGAGAGGGAAGGGGAAGCAGGCTCCCCGCTGAGCAGAGAGTCCGATACGTCTGGATCCCAGAACTCTGGGATCATGACCTGAGCCGAAGGCAGAAGCTTTAACCCACTGAGCCAGCCAGGCGCCCCTTTCTTTTCTATTCTAAACAACGCATTGATAAATATCCTGAACATACGTCATTCAGCTTATGCTGGAATAGATCTACAGGACATATTCTTAGGATGGAAATTATACACTACGCTCTTCGTATGACTTAATATTCACAATAATAATTTAAATCAATTATAATTATACTGATCTTGCAAATGGGAAAATCGAGGCACAGAAAGAATCACACAGATCTTATGTACTAGAGTTGAGATTCCAATAGGGTCCGTCTGACCCCAGGGCCAACGGGCTCAATCATTCCACCAGCGCCTCTCAAACATCAGCACGCATCCACGTCACCTGGAGGGCTTGTTAAAACATAGGTCACCGTCGAGGCCCAAGAATCTGCATTGCTGACAATTCCCCGGTGATCACTCTTTAAGAAGCACCACAGTATAATAGCTCTCACACCTTCAGCGGCTGCAGGGTGTCCAAAAAGAAAGCAGTTGGAACTCAGCACCTGGCCTTGACAAGATCGGAGTCGAAGAGCATAAATCTGAGCTCCATGAGGGGAGGGTGAGTGCCCAGCACAGTGCCTGGTACTCAGTAGTACTCGGTAAATGCTTGTTGAATGAATGAATACCTACATGAGGTACAAGCGCTCTGTGTGGCACTTGTTACTGCCTCTTTTCCCATCCCCCTCCCCCGCCCCAGGAGGCCCCCTGGCCTGAGGGAAGCCCCACTGCCCACACTGGCAGAGAGCCAACTTCATGTTGTGAGAGCCTGCTGTGAGCCGCATGTTGGTGTCTTCCCAAAATTCTTAGATTGAAGTCCTCCCCTCCCCTCAAGGTGATGGTATTTGGAGGTGGAGCCTTTGGAATGTAATTAGGGTTAGGGGAGGTTAGGAAGGTAGGGCCTCCCCTTGATGGCATTAGTGTCCCTATAAGAAGAGGAAGAGGCCAGAGCTCTTCCTTTTTCTGCAGTGTGAGGGCGGTATGGCTGTCGGCAGGCCAGGAAAAGGGACTCACCAGGAGCGAAGTTAGCATGCACCTTGATCTTGAACTTTGTAACCTCCAAAACTTTGAGAAATAAACGTCTGTTTTTTAACCCCCCAGTCTATGGTATTTACTCTAGCACCCCAAGCTGAGTAAAACAGAGCGCTTGGGAATGCCGCTGTTTGTTTCCTCCCATTCCTCACTTTGCTTAAACTGAAATCAATGAGGCAGCTAGGCCTTTGTTATTAATGGAAAGGCAGCATCCCAGAATGCTAGAGCTCAATCGAGATAAACTAACCCAGTGCTCTCATTCATTATTATTAATAACAATAACTATAAACCATAGCACACCCATGCAATTGACATGCTTACTTTTCAAAAAATTATTATTATCCCCTCTAATTGAATTGCCTGTGTTTCTTTCCCTCTTATTCTGGTACACAGCCTCTCTTTCCATCCCACGTGGTTGATGTGGCCAGTCCACATACACACACACAAACTAGGAGAAAGACTGAAGACAGGAGGAGGTCTGAGGTCGGTGGATTGCTTCTTCTGCAGACTGAGGCACTGACAACACGGACAAAGTGTTCAGGGTCATGCATTGTCGCCCAGTGCACCCAAACACCAGCCCAACTCCTCAAGCTGCTGATTCTGTCACAGAATTCCACCCCTGAGCTCAGGGGCCTTGAGGACCCCTGCAGCTTCTTCCAGCGGCTCCCCACCTGGCCTTGAGCCCTGCTTCTCCTGCCTGGCTCCCCCACAGGCCTCTGTCCTGGGCTCCTTCCCCTGTCGGTGCCCTTGCTTTGAACCCCACACCCCAAAGTCCAGACTTGTATCTGAACATGTCTAGGCCCTAGACCCCTGGAAAAGCAACACGGGAGAAGCCATTGGTTGCGCAGCTGGAGCCAAGGTGGCCAGCAGTCAGGGCAAGAATTTCAGGGCCAAGGCAGTCAGAGCCGGCTGGTCAGGTGCACCGCAGGCCCGCACCGAGATTCAACCGCACCTGTTGAATGCGAAGCAGGTCAGCCACCACCGCAGGCGAGCAGGTGGAGTCGGACACCGCCGTTCTCGGTCTGGCTGAGTCACACAGGGGCCAGGGAGGGACAGTCAGGTGGACTCAGTCATGCAGAACCCCAGTCCCTGGGCTGCAGCTAGACTCAGATGGTCGGCCAGAATCAGCCAGCCATGCAAAGCCAGCGGCCAGCCCACACATCAGGCGGGCCGATGCAACCTTCCAGATGCCCAGGCAGGCCGGCCCGGCTCCCACAGACTCAAGGCTGGGCCGAGGCCCTCTGGGTCAGGGCGGTCAGTAAGTCTGCCGAGGCCAGCCAGACACTAGCCAGCCAGGGGGTGGGACTCCCGTGGCGGCAGCGCTCAGGCCCAGGTGCAGTCACAGTCGGCCGGTCGGTCTCGGGAGGCTTAGCCCACTGGGCAGAGATGTAGTCAAACCACGGCACAGAGGGACCAGTCACGAGGCTGGTCAGTCAGACACAGGGGGCCTCAGTCGGTCGGACACAGCTTGTCGAGCAGAGATGCGGTCTGGGCAGTCAGACGCAGGCAGATCTGCTAGTCAGACACGCCCCGTCAGGCCCGGATGCCATCAGCCAGGTACGGGCAGTCAGCCAGCCAGCTGTGGTCAAGCGGACAGATCACACGCTGTTGGGCCCTCAGGCACCCATGAAATCTGGGTTCCGTCACACGCAGCCAGACACACGGATTATCAGGCAGTGATGGCGTCTGTAGTCAGTCAGACACCGTCGGCCAGTCAGATACAGCTCGTCAGGCACTGATGGAACCAGCCAGAACGCCACGATTGCCCTGGGATCACGCGACGGAGCCCCCCACCCCCCACCCCGCCCCGCGCCTTGCTCAGGAGGCGGGGCCTCGGCCTGGCTCGTTCCGGGGGCGGGGCCTCGTTCTGGGCCGAGCAGCCCCGCCCCTCCTCTGCCTAGCCTCAACCTCCGGCCGTTGGTTGCCACGGCAACCGCCGCCTGGCTGCATCCCTCTGCCCGAGTCCCCCGCGCCCCAGTGCCCGCGAAGTGGAGCTCCCAGCCGGGGCGTGGGACGGCGAGTGCGAGAGTCCCCGCTGCGGGCTCGACCCTTTTGTCACCCCCTCGTACTGACTGGGAGACTGGGGAAGACTCACGTCAGGCTCCACAGTGACAGAGCCCCAGAACCTCCGGAACCCTGGCTCCTCGGGAGGAACCAAGGCAGGAAGAGGGAACCGGCCCGCGCAGTGATGTGCTTATGGTTCCCCGGGCTCAACAGGGACTAACGCTAACACAAACCCGTCCCAAGCACTGATAACAGCTTCACGTACGTACACTACTAATTCGCGTGAGCCTCACACTTTTTCTTTAATGTTCTATAATGATTTCCTTTTTCACAGGAAGAAGCTGAAGCACAGAAGGGTTCATGGCCAGGGTTAGCGGGCTGCGGTGGAACCAGCTGGGGGAATGAGGATTGAAACCCAAGCAGTCTAGATCCGGGACCCTCAACCCAGCTTCTGGCCTTCTCTTTGTGACCTCTGAGGACAGAACATGAGTTCCCTTCAGCAGGCCTCCCTGGTCTGCTTCAGGACGCCCACCCCTATCTATCTTGGGCCCTGCAGCATGAAGGTCCTGAGCCTGAGAAGCCTGGGCCAAGGGAATCCTATGAGCATGGCTTCAGAGCTTCAAGTCCAAAGATTTTTGATCAAATTCCAGCAACATGAGCCAGGAGTTAGAAGCACATCATGGGTCATAAACTCAAATGCCTACAAGGGCTAGAAAGGTAACGAAAGTCATGAAAACAAGTCAAGTGATCAAGCCGGCCCCATCTAGAGGGGGCACTGTGTCTTGGCTCTGGACCATTGTGTTCTCAGACACCTGCTATCTTCTGGTTGGGTGCCACTGGCTAACTCAGTTAACATCAAGTTTCAGTTTCTCCATCTGCATAACAGGAAGGAAAATCTGGCTTTATTTCACAGGGTGAAATTTTGTGGAGATCAAACACGTTTTTGTATGTAAAAAATATTTTGTGAGCTGTAACATTAGAAAGTGGAAGGAGAACAGGAGGTTGACTGAACATAGATTGTACATCTGTTCCACGATCTATGAGTTCTGACAGCATTCCTCTGAGGCAAGGCTTAGCATCCCTCTTGTACAGAAGACGAGAATGTGCGACACCTGGGTGGCCCAGTCGGTTAAGTGTCTGCCTTCAGCTCAGGTCAGGGTCTCCGGGTCCTGGGATCCAGCTCCCTGCTCAGTGGGGAGTCTGCTTCTCCCCTTCCTCTGCCACTCCTCTTGCTCATACTCATTCTCTCTCTCTCAAATAAATAAATAATAATCTAAAAAGAGGGGGCACCTGGGTGCTCAGTTGTTAAGTGTCTGCCTTCGGCTCAGGTCATGGTCCCAAGGTCCTGGAATCAAGCTGCATATCAGGCTCTCTGCTCAGCGGGAAGCCAGCTTCTCCCTCTCTCACTCCCCCTGCTTGTGTTCTCTCTTTCGCTGTGTCTCTCTGTCAAATAAATAAATAAAATCTTTTTTTTAATGTTAAAAAAAAAAAGATGAGAATGTCCTTCGAGGAGTGTGCTGACTTACCCGAGGCCACAAGCTTGTGCACAATGGAGCCAGATTTAGAATTTAGGTCTGACTTCTCAGACAAGTTCTTGCACCAGTCATTTTGCAAAGTGTGGCTTGGTTCTCCCTAGTCATACCAAGATGGTTTCAGGTGGGCCTCAGATGAACACTTTTTAAATAGTTATATAGTGTTTGTTATTTTCCACTTCAGAGGAGGCTTCTTGATACAACAGAGCTCCTAAATGTCACATGGCCAGGCTGTAGGAGGCTGAATAATGCCCCCCTACCCACCCCCTCGCCCCAAAGATATGGAAATCTAATCCCTGGAACCTAGAGAAGTTACCTTATTTGGAAAAGGATCTTTGCAGGTATGATTAAGGATGTTGAGAGGAGGAGGTCAGCCAGGATTATTCCAGTAGGCACTAAATGCCATCACAAATCACCTTATAAGAGAGAGACAGAGGGAGATTAGGACAGGACGAGAACAGGACAAGCCAGTGCTACTGTGGAGGCAGAGACTGGAGAGATGGCAGCCACCAGAAGGTGGAAGAGCCTCTAGAGGGAGCACAGCGCTCTCAACACCTTGGTGTTAGCCCAGTAAGACTAATGTTGAGTTTCTGGCTTCTAGAACCATGATAAAAGCTACCAGCTCGGTGATAATTTGTTATAACAGCCACAGGAAACAAATACACAATTCTATATGGCTTAAAATTCATGCTCCAGGGGCGCCTGGGTGGCTCAACCAGTGAAGCATCCGACTCTTGATTTTGGCTCAGGTCATGATCTCAGGGTCCTGAGATCGAGCCCCACACCAGGCTCTCTGCTGGGCATGGAACCTGCTTAAGATTCTCTGTCTTCTTCTCCCTCTGCCCCACTGCTCCTCTCTTTCTCCCTCTCAGAAAAAAAAAATCATGCTCCAAGCTAGTACACATAACCCCCCATCTCTTGATAAATAAACTTATTTTAAAATAACTATACAGAAAATAAATGTAAATCTTTTATTTACAGAGTTCAGAGATTTCCTGGAGCACAGAGTTCCCATATACCCCTCCCTCAGTCTGCCATATTGCTGACATCTTCCATTACTATGGCACATTTGTCACAACTGAGAAACCAACCTTGTACCTTCCTATTAACTAAACTTCACACTTTACTTGGTTTTCACTAGCTTTCCCACTAATGTCCATTTTTTGTTGTTGTTGTTCCAAGGTCCCATCTAAGGCATTCCATTACACTTGGTCGACATGTCTTCTTAGTCTTCTCTGGCTTAGGACGGCTTCTCTGACTTCTCCTCCCTTTAATGACCTTGTAGTTTTGAGGCATACTGGTCAGATATTTTATAGAGCGCCCCTCAATTTGGGGTCCTCTGGTTCAACTGGGGTTATGGCTTTTGGTGAAGGATGCCACAGAGATAAGGTACTTCTCATGACATCATGTCAGGGGTCCCTACTCTCGACATGACTTGGTCACCTTCAGTACCTGGCCGAACTAGTGTTTGCCAAGTTTCTCCTCTGCGAAGTTACTTGGTTTTCCTCTCTTTCTGCTGTTTGGAAGAAAGTAAGTGCAGCCCATACTCAAGGAGAGGAATTAAGCTCAGTAGCCTGGAAGGGATAAATCATTTGGAATTCTTCTATAAGGAAAATGTGTCTAATCTCCCCCATTTATTTATTTGTTCAGTCATTTCCTCACATTGGTATGGACCCATGGATATTTCGTTTATAGTCGGGGCTATAATCCGGTACTGTTATTTCTTTTGTTGCTCAAACTGTTACAGCTTTGGCCATTGGGGGCTCTTCCAGACTCTCTCTCAAGCCTCTTTGAAACTAATTGTTTTGCGTCTTGGTTGTACCAAGATGATTTCGAGTGGAACCCAGATGAATAGTCCTTTAAGAGTTGTATATTTATATTATCAAGCTTTGGAAAACATATAAGCAGCATCTCGAGTTGATGATTTCACAAATACCTCTGAGGACAAGGCTAATGTAGTGATGATCACTTGACTTGAGCGAAGTGAGTCAATGCACAGAGAGGTATTAAGTCAAAACTGCTCTTGATGGTTACATGTGTACGGAGGAAGTTGTTACGCTGGTTAGGGAATGACTCAAGCTTGAGAAACTCTGTACTAGGGCAGAAGCAAGCCCCAAATGCAGGCAGATGATAATGACTCCGAGGATTATGAGCAGCCTCTCTGGGACACACCCACACACAATCCAGTTCCTGGGCCCTGCAGCCGGACGGGACCTGTCTCAGCGCAGATGTGTGCTGCTGTTGATGATGGTGGAGCTTCCCATCCCCAGGCCGGGAGGGACGGATCCTGCACTGTGTTTGTTTCCCAAGCGAGCTGCGTGGGTGGCTTTACAGCTCAGCACCATTCCAGCTAATGAGCTTGGAGCCTTTGGCCTAACAAACACGTTCTGTGTCACAGGCCTGACGTGTGATGTTTCCCAAGGAGAGTGCCCGGAAGCCTTGTTATTTTTACTTTTTTTTTTTTTTTTTGCCTTGTCTTGTCCTTGATTTGAGACAGGCAGGAAGCCACAGTGGAGTCAGTAGTCAGCCTGGGGTCTGGCTCAGAGTCTCATCTGGGGTCTCTGGGCCAGTCCTCCAGCCCCACTGAGGACACTCAGAATGGAATTAGAGCATTTAGCTTGCCCCACTCAGAATAATCCTGAGTCCTGACCCAGGCCCTGAATCTGTCACCTGGCTGAGCAGTGAAAACCCAGAGACTCTGGTCTGATCTGAAATAGAAAGCCCTTCCAAAAAGGAGTCTTTTCATTTCCCAGCTTCCAATCTAACCCTGGGTGGCTGTGGGCTGGTGTGTGGCAGGCCTCTAGACCCTCAAGGAGGCCTTCCCAGGGAGCTCTAGAGTCAGATGAACTGGCTTCGAATCCTAGTTCTCCCTAGAACAGACAAGCTGCATAGCCTCTCATCTATAAAAAGAAAGTAATAATAGTACCTGCTTCACAGAACTGCTGTGCAAATTAAATGAGACAACCTATGCAAAATGCATTAGCACAGTGCCTGGCCCATAGCCAGTGCTCAATTAACTCATTTGTTTGTTTAACAGTCATTAATGTCTACTGTATGCCAGGCACTGTACTGGGTGCCAGGGACATTTGGGAAAGCAAGAAGAAAATAAACTAGAAAATCAATAAATAAGGTGAAGTATATAAAGCCAAGGTTTTTGTACAGTGCAGAAAAACAGAAATATTATTATTATAATTTTAAGATTCTATTTATTTATTTGTCAGAGAGAGAGAGCACAAGCAGGGGGAGGAGGAGAGGCAGAGGGAGAAGCAGGCTTCCTGCTGAGCAGGGAGCCTGACAAGGGGCTCGATTCCAAGACCCTGGAATCATGACCTGAGCCAAAGGCAGATACTTAACCGACTGCGCCACCCAAGCGCCCCAGAAATATTCATTATTATTAATAAAATGATGATATATTGTGATCAATGAATAAAGGAAATTAGTAGGGTATTGCAATGCTAACTGGAAGAAAGCCCTTGAGACAGGGAGATCAGGAAAGGCCCTCTAAAGAAATAATATTGGAACAGAGATCAATGGGATGAGAAGATACTTAGCCTCCCCAAGAGCCAGGTGAAGACCCTTTCAGGTATCAGAAAGAGTTTGTGTAAAGACCCTGAGCTTGAGAAGAGCTTGGAGAGTACAAGAAATAGCAAGGAGGCCAGTGTGGCTGCAGGGTAATGATAGATGATAGTAAGAAGTTTGGATTTTATTCAAAGCGTGATGAAAAACCTCTGAAACCTTAAACAAGAGAGTAACAAGGTCTGACTTCTTTTTTTTTTTTTTAAGATTTTATTTATTTATTTGACAGAGAGATCACAAGTAGGCAGAGAGGCAGACAGAGAGAGAGGGGGAAGCAAGCTCCCCACTGAGCAGAGAGCCCAATGCGGGACTCCCTCCCAGGACCCTGAGATCATGACCTGAGCCAAAGGCAGAGACTTAACCCACTGAGCCACCCAGGCGCCCCAAGATCTGATTTCTGATTAAGAGTTAACTCTGGCTTCTGTAGAGAGAATAGATGAAAGGGGAAGAGTAGAAGAAACAGCCAGAACAACATGAAGAGGCTGTTAAGTCATCCAGACCAGAGACGCTGCTGTTTTGAACTAGGTTACAGATCAGCAGTGTCCCGTGACTCCCTGGGATGGTGGAAATATTCTACATCTATACTTACATGGTAGCCACTAGCACCTATGGCTCTCGAGCACTTGGAACGTGGCAGGTACAGCTAAGAACTGAACTATTAATTTCATGTTATTTTAATTAAAGTTTACATAGCCTCATGTAGCTGCTGGCTACTATATTGGATAGCACAGGGAATGGGCTGTATGTTAAATATATTTAGGAGGAGGATGGGACTTGCAATGGTTCAGGGATGGTGAATGAGAAAAAGTAGAATTAAGGAAGATGCCTATGTCATCTTTTGGGAACTGGGTAGAAGAGCAGGCTCTGGGGAGATATCAAGTTTTGTTTTGCACAAGAGGAGTTTAAGCTATGCCGGAACATTCAAGTAGAGTTAGCAAGTAGAAAGCATGATATATACATGTTGGCCACCATCATCATCTTTAGGTTCCAAGGATACTAGACTTTGGGCTGCTTAGAAAGTAGGAAGCTAGAGCAATCCTGAAAAAGAAAAGTGGGAGGCATCATGATTCTGGACTTTGAGCTATATTACAAAGCTGTGGTCAAGACAGTATGGTACTGACACAAAAACAGATACATAGATCAATGGAACAGATTAGAAAACTCAGAAATGGACCTATAACTAAATGATCAACTAATCTTCAACAAAGCAGGAAAGAATATTCAATGGAAAAAAGACAGTCTCTTCAATATATGGTCTTGAGAAAACTGGACAGCAACATGCAGAAGAATCAAACTGGACCACTTTTTATTTTTATTTATTTTTTTAAGATTTTATTTATTTATTTGACAGACAGAGATCACAAGTAGGCAGAGAGGCAGGCAGAGAGAGATGGAGAAGCAGGCTCCCTGCTGAGCCCGAATCGGGCTCTCTCCCAGGATGCTGGGATCATGACCAGAGCCGAAGGCAGAGGCTTTAACCCACTGAGCCACCCAGGTGCCCCTAGACCACTTTTTTAAAGATTTTATTTATTTGAGAGAGAGAGAGAGAGAGCACATGGGGAGGAGCAGAGGGAGAGGGAGAAGCAGATTCCCCACTGAGTAGGAGCCCAGTGTGGGGCTTAATCCTGGGACTCCAGGATCTTGACCTGGGCCTAAGGCAGATGCTTAACCAACTGAGCTACCCAGGCAACACAACTGGACCACTTTCTTTTCTTCCAGAAAAATAAGCTCAAAAAGGGTTGAAAGACCTAAAAATGAGACAAGAAACCATCAAAATCCTCAAGAACACAGGCAGCGACCTCTTTGACTGGCTGTAGCAACTTCTTACTAGACACGTTCTTACTAGACACAGAGGCAAGGGAAACAAAAGCAAAAATGAACTATTGGGACTTCATCAAGATAAAAACCTCCTGCATAGCAAAGGAAACAATCAACAAAACTAAAAAACAGCCCATGGAATGGGAGAAGACATTTGTAAATGACATTATCTGATAAAGGGTTAGTATCCAGCTTATCAAACTTAACACCCCAAAAACAAATAATTCAGTTTAAGAAATGGGAAGAAGGGGCACCTCAGTCGTTCAGTTGGTTGAGTGCCTGACTCTTGGTTTTGGCCCAAATTTCAGGGTCATGAAATTGAACCCCATGTCAGGCTCCATGCTCAGGGCAGAGTCTGCTTAAGATTATATCTCTCCCTCTCTGTTGGCCTTTCCCCTGCTCATGCTCACTCTCTCTCTCCAACAAATAAATAAAGAAAAGAAAGAAGAAAAAAAAAAAAGAGAAAGAAATGGGTAGAAGAGAAGAATAGACATTTTTCCAAAGAAGACATCCAGATGGCTATCAGACACATGAAAAGATGCTCAACACCATTCATCATCAGGGAAACACAAATCAAAATCATGATGAGATACCACCTCACACCTGTCAGAATAGCTAAAATTAACAACACAGGAAGCAACAGGTGTTGGCAAGGATGCAGAGAAAGAGGAACCCACTTACAGTGTTGGTGGGAATGCAAACTGGGAGTTTGTTGGTGTGAACGCAGCCATTCTGGACAACAGTATGGAGGTTCCTTGAAAAATTAAAAATAGAAACACCTTATGACCCAGCAATTGCACTACTAGGTATTTACCCAAAGGATACAAAAATACAGATTTGAAGGAGTACATATACCCTGATATTTATAGCATCATTATCAACAATAACCAAACTATGGAAAGAGCCCAAGTGTCCATCGAATGATGAATGGATAAAGAAGATGTGGTATGGAGCACCTGGGTGGCCCAGTGGGTTAAAGCCTCTGCCTTCGGCTCAGGTCATGATCCCAGGTCCTGGGATCAAGCCCCGCATCGGGCTCTTTGCACTGCATGGGGCCTGCTTCCTCCTCTCTCTCTGCCTGCCTCTCTGCCTGCTTGTGATCTCTGTCTATCAAATAAATAAATAAAATCTTTAAAAAAAAAAAAAAAAGGTCATGATCCCGGAGTCCTGGGATCGAGTCCCACATCGGGCTCTCTGCTCAACGGGGAGCCTGCTTCCCCCCTCTCTCTGCCTGCCTCTCTGCCTACTTGTGATCTCTGTCAAATAAATAAACAAAGTCTTTAAAAAAAAAAAGATGTGGTATATGTATACAATGGGATATTACACAGTCATCAAAAAGAATGAAATCTTGCCATTTGCAATGACGTGGATGGGGCTAGAGTGTATTATGCTAAGTGAAATCAGTCAGAGAAAGACAAATACCATATGATTTCACTCTTATGTGGAATTTAAGAAACATAAGATGAACATGTGGGAAGGGGGGGGGAAGAGAAGAGAGAGGAAGAGGCAAACCATAAGAGACTCTCAAGGAGGGACACCTGGGTGGCTCAGTTGGTTAAGCGGCTGCCTTCGGCACAGGTCATGATCCCAGCGTCCTGGGATCGAGTCCCACATCGGGCTCCTTGCTCAGCGGTGAGCCTGCTTCTCCCTCTGCCTCTGCCTGCCACTCTGTCTGCCTGTGCTGGCTCCTGCGCTCTCTCTCTGACAAATAAATAAATAAATAAAATCTTTAAAAAAATAAAAATAAACACTTAAAAGAGACTCTCAAGGATAGAGAACAAACTGAGGGTTGATGGGGGGAGGTGGTGGGTAGGGGATGGATGACACTGTTGGTGAGTATTAAGGAGGGCACTTGTGATGATGAGCACTGGTATTATATCTAATGAATCACTAAATTCTACTCCTGGAACCAATATTATATGTTAACTAACTAGAATGCAAATAAACATTTGGAAGGAAAAATAAAAAAAGGAGGTAGGGAGCTCAAAAAGAGGACCAGGAATTCCATACTGAGACTTTCCTTTACCTTGTCTTGGTCGGTATGCCAGCCAGCCACCTAGCCAGCCAGCCCTAGTATTTGAAACCCTCCTGTGATCTGTGGTTCCTCCTTCTCCTCCTACCTCTTCTCTCCAAGCATAGAGCCCAGTGGCTTTTTTCTTTGCAAAAGTATAAACGCACACCTCACCTATTTTCTGCTCCCTCAGTCACTCCTGTGGCTCAGGCCTTGTGGACCAAAGCCCCAGAGCCCCGGGCCTTCTCACCACTTCTCTTTTCTGCCTTCCAGCAGAGGGGTCTGATTGTCAGATTTTCCTCCTAGGAATCTTGTCTGGGTCTGCATCAAGAGTCTTAAACCTGGACCAAAGCTTTGATCTTTCTTTCCATTTATAAAATGTTATCCAAAGGAAATCAGAAGCCTCCACCAAATCTGAAAATTCATAAGAACGTTCATCACAGCATACATTATGAAAGCTAGAAGTATAGTTCTCAACCATAGCTTATCTGATCTATCAGTAATGTTTGATACTGTTAATCACTCTTACTTGAAACACTTTTTTCTTCTACTTCCAGGATGTTACACTCCTGTAGTTGCTCTCCTACCACTCTGGTCACTCCTCAGTCTCCTTTGCTGGTTCCTTCCCATCATCCTGACCTCCACTGTAAGGGCCTATTTAGCCAGAGGGAATCATTTTGCAGTAAACTTAGATTGACCTTGCCCCTCCCAGAGGAATTTACTTAAAAACAAGTCCAGGAAACCAGTCCCAGGTAGCAAAGCCCAGATACAAGAGCGGGTCAAGCCCGGTGGAGATATCCAATCAGTAGGGCACGCATATATCTATTAGGGTACATTGAAATCTCATTGGCCACCTGTGTGTGACCTAGCATGACTGTGCAGTTTTCTCTGTGTATTGCAATCTCATTGGCCACCTGTGTGTGTAGCCAGGCTCAACCACAGGGCTTTTACTCTATATGTTAGTCTGTGAGGCTGAGAGGGGTGCCTCTTTGTAAAGGAAGGCCCTGACCTTCTCTTGATACTCGATGCTTGGCGTGAAATAAAGCTTTGCTTGACTTTCGTTTTGTATCAGTCCGCTCCTTTGATTACGGACACGTTACAGTACCCCAGGGCTCAATTCTCTTGGCATACACCCTTGGTTCTCTCATGCAGCCCCCTAGCTTTAAAGACTTCTGTACACAGATAACTCCCAAATGCCTATGTCCAGCTCAGACTCTCCCCTAAATGCCAGACTCAGAAATCCTGCCTACTTGACATCTCCACTTGAATGTCAAACAGGCATCTCAGAGTCACGATGTCTAAAACTGAATTCCTGGGGCACCTGAGTGGCTCAGTGGGTTAAGCCTCTGCCTTCGGCTCAGGTCATGATCTCAGGGTCCTGGGATCAAGTCTTGCATCAGGCTTTCTGCTCAGCAGGGAACCTGCTTCCCCTTCTCTCTCCTCCTGCCTCTCTGCCTACTTGTGATCTCTCTCTCTGTCAAATAAATATCAAAGTGAATTCCTGATATTCTCCCCAAAACTTGCTCCTCCTATGATCTCTCCCATCACAGTTAATGGCAATTCCCTCCTTCATTTGCTCAGTCCAAGTTTTGGAGTCTTCCTTGATTCCTCTCTTGCACATTTCACATCAGGTCTATCAGCAAACCCTGCAGGTTCAATTTTACATTTATTTTGAATTCAACTTTTTTTTTTGCCACCTTTGCTGCCATCATCCTGGGGCGAGCCCCATCCTATTTCAGCCGGGTTGGCTGCAAGAGCCTTCTAGCAGGTCGCCTTGCTTCTGCCTCTGGTTCCACTTCAGCTCTTCCTCCATGCTGCAGTTCAAAGCTTGCCAACGGCTCCCATCTCATTTAGAAAGGAAGTACCAAATCACTTTTTCCCTCCTTCACATTGCATTTCTTGGCGTAGCCTCTACATTCCTGCCTGCTCACAGGGCTCCAGCCTCTTTGCTGTTCCTGGGACAGGTCAGGCCTTAATGCTTCAGCTTTAGGGCCTATGCACTGGCTGTGTTCCCCCACCCCCACTGCCGGGAAGTATCTTCCGCCCAACATGCCCGTGTATGGCTCATTCCTTCACCTCCTCCTGATTCCTGCTCAAGTCACCTGACCACCATCTCAAACATTCCACACTCACACTTCATATTCCCCTTCTCGACTTTTTATTATTCCTGCTTTTTTAGGCATTTTAAGGACTATCTGTTTTCCCTACTAGAATTTAAATTCCAAAGGCGCAGAAATCTTCGTGTGGTGTTTTTCCTTCACTGCTGCATTCCGGGTGTTTACGTGGCACATGGCAGGTGCTTAATAAATAAATGGTGAATGAATGAAAAATGTAGAGCCTCCTTACCGTAAAATGGGGGAAATGAGGGCATTGAGAACCAACGCACACTCGCCTATTCAGAGAATTCTGAGGCGAGTAACTCACTACCATTGCAAAAGGTAAGCCAGGAGAACAGCCTGACCCCACCCCTGGAAGAAGTGACGCCCTCCCTGCCCTTCCCCCCTGCCGGAACGTTTCAGTCCCGGAACCTCCGCTCGCCGGTCCCAGCGCTAGGACACTTCCGGTGCCGCCCTTCTCTTGCCAGCAAAGAGAACTGCCAAGTCAGTTCCGGCAGAGAGCGAGGTGAGAAACGCAGCGCGGTCGTCGATCCCAGGGCCCTCCAGGCCCTGCGGCCTGAGGCCGGTGGGTGAGCTGGGGGGCCCGGGGACAGGTCGCGGCCTCCGACCTGCAGAGACCCAGCGCCCTCGCCGCGGCTGCCCACCGGCCAGGCCCAGACTGAAGCAGCTGCGAGCTTCTCCGCACCCCCACCCCCACCTTGGCGCCGATGGCGGCGGCCTCTCGGAGCCCAGACCTCGCCTGCTGCCCACTCCCCGGGCGCAACTCTGCGGGGACTCCGCCAAGCCCCTGACCAGGCCAGCGGGCGCGCGGCGCCTTTGGACATCGGGTGTGGCAGAGCGAAAGAATGGCGGCCCCGCGAATGCCGCGGACGGCCGTTGGGGCCGCCGAGGGCCTGAGAAGGCGGGTCTGCGTGGACGCAAGCTCGGCCACCTTTGGGCCTTGGAGCCCCACAGGCCCGGCCCTGGGATGACCGCTCCGTCCCCACTGGACGAAACCTCACTTTCTATGGAGAACGGTGGACAGAGGCCCTAAGGGGCCCGGAAGGTGAGCGAAGCCCCGGTCGACGACGGGTGGAACACTTAACGGGCCACAGGCGTTTGGTCTTCGTTCCACCAGACGTTGATGTTGGAAGATCGAAATGGGAGAATTACGTACCGCATTTGGCCAATAGGAAGACCACCCTTCGGGAAGATTTACTGGCCCTTTTTAGAAGGCCTGTGTATATAATATGAAAAAGCTGCTCTCAACTTTCCCCCCAACCTTTCAAAAGAAAACTTTTTTGTCACATCTAGGCCTTCTAGATGTAAAGAGGTTGCCGACATATGATAAAGTAGAGTTAGAAAAATCACACGTGTTGTAAATGCCTATTTGTTTTTTTTTAAATCATAGAAAAGAAATGTCTTTTGAAAATGACTTTGAAATGGAATTGCTAGATCACCTCTAGAAGGGACATCAGGAGCGACACACGTCCACGTTTGTTCAGTGGGTAAGAGGACATGAAGTAGACGACCTTGAGGAGGAAGAAAAGAAGGTTCTGTGCCAGACTGGTCATATTTAGAAGACATTTCATATTACAACCATTGTTTTGTGTGTGCATTTTATTCCTCAACTACTGTATATATAGTTGACAATGCTAAGTACATTTTTGAAATATCTAGTCTTTCTAGATGTTCTGAAGTGCCTGATAAGTGTTAAAAATAGAGGTAGTAAAAAGACATTCTTGTAAATACCTTTTTGTTAACATTCATATGGAATGCTGTCTAATTTAGGGGGAATGGCTGAACCACCTCTTTGAATAGTACACATTGTGTTTGTGCACTAGTTCAAAGGAGGAGAGAGAAGTGCAGAGAGCTCTGCCAGTGTCTTTATAGTAAGGGAAGATGAACCATTGTCCTTTATGTTCCTGCATTTTGGTTTACTTAGCTGTGTATATAGTGTATATAAAGGACAAATGAGTCCTAATTTTCAACATCTAGTCTTTCTGGATGTTAAAGAGGTTGCCAGTGTATGACAAAAATAGGGTTAGTAAACTAATACATTGTGTACATTTTGTGTTAAAATTCCTAGAAAGTTGGCTTCTGAAAATTTGAGCATTATAGCTCACTGGGTTGGTGGAGGAAGGAGAGAAGAGAAAGGTTAGTCTTAGGCTAGAATGTTCATATTTTTAAGACACTTTCAGATTATAACTGTTACATGTGTGCAGCTTATTCAAGACTGCTATGTATATAGTGGACAAATTATGTCCTTATTTAAAACATCTAGTCTGTCTAGATGTTTAGAAGTGCCCAACGTATGTTAAATGTAGAGGTAGTAAAATACCGCTTTGTAAATATCTTTTTGCTTAAAATTCATAGGAAATAACCAATTCTTGGTGATGGAATTGTTAAACCACCTCTGAGCATTATACTGTCATGTATCTTTGTTCTGTGGCTTTTGAAGGAGGTGGAAGGGAAAGAATTGCAAAAGGTAATACGATACCGTGTTTGTGCTTGGACATTTTCAGACAAAACCATTTTTTGTATTTTGTGCATTTTGTTTTGCTGTGTATATAGTGTATATAATGGACAAATGAGTCCTAGTTTTGCAACATCTAGTCTCTAGATGTTGAAGAGGTTGCCAATGTATGACAAATTAGTAAAATTAGCACATTCTGTACACATTGTGTTGAAATTCAAAGGAAAACTTTTCTTCTGTAAATGACTTTTGGATATGAATTTGTTCAACCACCTTTAAACATTACACTTGCCTGTACTTGTCTACTGGATTGGTGATGGAGAGAAGGAAGTGAAGGAGGGAATAGTTTAGTCCAAAATGATGGTCATATTTAGAAGATACCTCAGATTATACCCATTGTTAGGTGTGTGCAATTTTATTTAACAGTGCTGTTGTGTACACAGTGGACAAGTACTTATATGAAATATCTAGTCTTTCTAGATATTTAGAAATGCTTGATGTATTTAAAAGTAGTAATGCTTCTTATAAATAGCTTTTAAAAACTGATGGGAAATATTATCTTTGGAAATGGAATTGCTAAACCACCTCTCTGAACAGTATACTTGTTCCTTGGTTTGAGGGAAGTGGGAGGGAAGAAATTGCAAAAGATGCTTTGCTAGTGTGTACTAGGAAATTTCAGCTTATTCGTTGCCCTATATGTTATGTGCATTTAACTTGACTGTATATATTGTATATATACTGGACAAATAGGTCCTAATTTTATAATATCTAGTCTCTAGATATTAAAGAGGTTGCCAATGTATGACAAAAGTAGAGTTAGTAAACTAACACATTTTGTACACATTGTGTTAAAATTCATCGAAAGGCTGTCTTCTGAAAAGGACTTGAAGAGATGATATTGTAGGCACATCTAAGTGACATGTGCCTATTTGCACCCACCCGCTGGGTTGGCAGTAGAGAGGAGTTGTGAGAAATGAAGGGTTCTATACTGGAATGTTCCATGCAGAAGACACTTTCAGATATAACCCATTGTTACATGTGTGTAGTTTATTCAACACTACTGTGTATATAGTGGACAAACTCAAGTCCTTATTTGAAACATCTAGCCTTTCTAGATGTTTAGAAGTGCACAAAGTATGTTAAAAGTAGAGGTAGTAAAATAACACATTTTGTAGATAATCCTTTTGTTAAAATTCATATGAAATATTGTCTTTTGAAAATGGAATGATCAAAGTGATCAAACCACCTCTCAGAGCAGTACACATTATATTTGTGCTGGTTCAGGGAGGAGGGAGAAGAAAGAGCAAAGGGCTTTATACCAGTATATTTATAGTTAGGGAGGATTAACCATTGTCCTTTATGTCTGCATTTTGTTTTACTTAGCTGTGTATATAGTGTACATAAAGGACAAATGAGTCCTAATTTACAACATCTAGTCTTTCTAGGTGTTAAAGAGGTTGCCAGTGTATGACAAAAGTAGTTAGTAAACAAATACATTGTGTACACTTTGTGTTTAAATTCATAGGAAAGACTATTCTGAAAACAATTAGAGGAAGTGAAATTGTTAAAACCCGCTCTAAGCATTACAGATGCTTATACTTTCCACTAAATTGATAGAGATGAGAAGAGGAAGGGTTCTAAGCCAGAATATTCTTTCAGTGCTACTGTGTATGTAGTGGGCAAATTTTAAATAAATCCTTAGAAACATCTAGTGCTTCTGGATGTTTGAAAGTGAACAACATGTTAGAAGTAGAGTAGCAACACCCTTTATTGTTAATTTACAGGAATGTTTGTATTTGGGGAATGGAGTTGTTAAACTTGATGTCTTGGAGAGTATGCTGACTGTTCACTGGGTTCGCTAGGGGATGGGGATGGGGGCAGGGAAGGAAGTGAGGAGAAAAGGGTTCTGTGCCCATGAGTTTTAAAGTTCTATATGTGCATTTTAGTTAATGTTGCTGTGTGTCAAAGGATAAACAAGTCCTAATACCCAGAGTATATTAAAAGTAGAGGTAGTAAAATACTCCCTTTATGAATGCCCTTTTGTTTAGGAAGGACTATTCTGGGAGTGTCTGTCAATCACCTCTTAGAGCTAGATGTAGTCCTGTGCTTGGTCATTAAAATGGTGGAGGGAGCAGAGGAGGGGTGAAGGGAAGGGCTTTTTGCTAGTTATCTCCACATATAGAAGACCATTTTAGGTTATAACCATAGGTCTGTATGTGCATTCTTATGAAGTACCTGTGTTTGTTGTGGACAAGTGTCATTATTTTGTAACATCTAAGCTTTTTGGATGTCCTGAGGTGACAATGTATGATAAAATGTACAGCTAGTGAATCAACCAATTTATAAGTTTCTTTTTGTTATCGTTGATAGGTAAGAAGCATCTTGGACATGGAATTGTTACGCTGTCTCAGAAATGTGAGGACTTACTAGGTTGGCAGCAGAGGGGCAGGAGAAAGTATAGAGGGAGAGATGTACGTGGATGTGTTCATACTTACATTGTAATAACTGTTAATGTGTGTGCGTCTCTTTGGCTGTACTATAGGAATACATTAAGTGATTCAATGGAAACATACCCCGTTGCTAATATTTGAATAGTATAGATTGGATAATGAATTCTTTTAGCATTATACATTGTGTACTCTTACTTATGTCTGTTTTAATTGAACATTAAGGGAATGCAGTGTTTTAATGGTAACCCTGCCAGTATCTTTATCTAGAGGCCTGTTGCCATTTTTGTCTTTTCTGAAATCTTTGTCGCCTAGAAAGGCAGGATTACACTTTTTTCTTTCAGATGGAGTTGGTGTAGTGTATTCTTGGTTATCAAAATACTCATAGTTTGGGGACTCTGAAATGGTAAATATTCATGGTGTGTTAAAAAGCATGATAAATAACTACGATCTTAATTACACTAAAATGCTTGCTTTTGTAGATACACACATGGGACCTAGAAGTCAAACTGTAAACTGCTTGTGATTATGGATGACTTTGTTCTTTGCTTCTTGTGTTTTTCATTTTCCTTTTATGCACATGTTAACTTTTAAAAAATAAATTTTTTAAAACCTACATGGAGCCTGCATTGCTTGCAAAGTCCACACATTACCTGGAAGTACAGTGTTTTACACCCTTCAGGCCTAGGCTTTGAGGTCTTTGACACCTTTCTCTGTTGCTTAGATGTTAGCCCACCTTGGTGCCCTGTTCTCTTTCCAGGTAACCTCATACTTTCATAATTCCAACTTTGCTGAAGCTATTCCTTCTGCCGACAGTGCCCTTTCCATGCATTTCACTTAGCAAAATCATTCTTTGTTGCCCAACTCCACTTTTAACTTCTGTACAGTCTTGCTATGAGAACCTGACACCCTAGAATCAAGATGCCAGAACCAAATGTCAGAAGTTAGGCCTTTTCCCTTGCAGCCCCCTTCTTGTGCCCCTCATGTGGAACCCACTTTCACCATCATTGTTACCTGGAAGTCCACTGAATGGAACTCACAATGCCGGACACATGGTGAGGGCTTAGCAAATGACTTGAATACAAAGGGAATAAAAGCTCAGTTTTTCAAACTGGCATGGTGTCACCGCTAATAGGCACCGGTTCGAGTCATGGGAGCTGCGCAGGCCATAGCTGACCAAGCTAGATGGTCAGATGTAGCACCTTCCAAACCCAAATCAGGCACAGAAAACATTCTCTAATGGAATATCTGAAGGTTTCTTACTCCCAGCTTTGAGGTGAGTCTCAAGAGACAAGCCTCCAACTGTGGGAAGGAGCATTTCTAGTGTTTTCCCTGGGTGCTGTTGGTCTAACCCAAGTAGGCTTGGAACCAGGGAGGGCAGGTAGAGGAGACCCTTCCATTGTCTTCCCAACTCAGGATGAGGCCTGGACTTGCATCTATGTCCCTATGTCCCTATGACATCGGTGTTAGCTTCCTGAGGCTTCAGGAAGACAAGTGCGCACTTGGACTACTCTGGTCTGCAAGGCTCAAATCCACCAGAGCTGAAGCTAAAAGCTGAAGCTCTCCTCTGCAATTTAACATGGGTTCACCCAAAAAAGGCTTCCAGAGGGGCAAGGCTCATAAAAAGCTGAGAGAAGAGGCTAGCTCTCAAGCAGTCGTGGACCTCTAGCAAAGCTATCCCTCAGTGGGCAGAAGAGGAAAGTGAAGTCCAGAGGGGACAGTCCCCACTGGGAGCACACCTCATTGCTGGCAATATGTATTACCAGGGAAAGAACTGCATCAGAATCAAAGGCCTCCGTCCTTGTCTAAGCTGTCACTAACAGGAACACTGGCCAGCGGATCCTCTTCGGGCCTCAGTCTCCTCATCTGTAAAGGAGGGCTTTGTTCTGGCTGGCTGATTAGGTATTCCACTCCACATCAGGGGCTGGGCCTTTCAAAGCTGCAGACTTACTAAGCACCAGAGTCAGGGCCATTCCCTACGAAAAGGAACCAGGGTCCTTGGAGAAATGGCTAATTCCAAGATGACAGGGGAAGTAGAAGATCATCTGGGAATATCCTGTTGTGGCAGAAAATAACAAAGTGCTCAGAGAATAAGAGCATGTCAAAAGGATTGCTTCAAAATATAGAATGATAGTAACCGATTCTGACACACTGAATAAAATAGGAAACGATGAGTCCAATATTAATATGAATGAATGAAAAGTATGATAAGGAAGGGGATATTTACATAGTTCCATATCTCCTCATAAAATCCCTGTCAAAACAGACTAGGACATCATCAACAGAGTGAAAAGCCAATCTGTGGAATGGAGAACATATTTACAAATCATATATCTGCAAAGGGGTTAATATCTACAATATACCAATATATCTGACAACAACAAAAAAATGGACAAAGGACTTGAATAGACATTTTTTCAAAGATGATATACAAGTGGCCAAAAAACACATGAAAAATGTTCAACCTCATTATCACTAGGGAGATGCAAATCAAAACCACAGTGAGATGCCACCTCACACCCATGAGGATGGCTAGGAAAAGAAACCAGAATAACAAATGTTGACAAGGATGTGCAGAAATCGGAGCCCTCGTGCACTGCTGCTGGGACCATGAAATGGTGCTACTGCCATGCAGCCCAGGATGCCAGTTTCTCAGAAAATCCAAACTAGAACTACCACGTGATTGCAGCAATCCCACTTCTGGATATATGTCCAAGAAAATTGAAAGCAAGTTCTCAAAGAGCTGTCTGCACACCCATGTTCACAGCAGCACTATTCACAAAAGCCAAAAGGTGAAGGCAACCCAAATTTCCATCAACAGATGAATGGATATGCAAAATGTGGTGTATGTGTGCATGCAATGACTAGTATTCAGCCTTAAAAGGGAAGGAAATCTTACCACAACATAGATGAACCTCGAGGACATGGTGCTAAGGGAAATAAGGCAGTCACAAAAAGACAAATACTGTTGGATTCCACTTAGAGGAGATTATCTAAAATAGTCAAATTGAGAGACAGAAAATAGAACGATAGTTACCAGGAGCTGGTGGGAGGGGGAATGGGGAGTCCTTTAGTGGGTATTGAGTTTCAAATTTGCAAGATGAAATTGTTCTGAAGATCTCTTTCACAACAATGTAAATATACTTAACACTACTGAACTACTCATTTAAAAATAGTTAAGATGGTAAATCTAATTTTTTTAACCACAACATATATACATACATACACAACTTTTAAAATAAAATGGGAATAAGTATCATCAAAAGTGACTTTACAGTGGAGACACCATTTCAATCCAATAATCAAAGTTGTCCCCAGCAATGGAACAAACAAATCTTGCGACACTTGATAGCATCCAATGAGAACACAGCCACCCTTCCCTGATTCCTGCCAAAGATGCATCCCTTAAATCTAGCCATGAGAAAACATCAAACTGACTCACATTGAGAGACATATTATAAAGGAACTAGTCTATATAATCTTCAAAAATGTCTCCATAATCCATTTTCTTCTCGATTCTGATTTTCTCTTGTGGGTGGGGAAGTTTTAGAAGTTGAAGAATGGATGGGTGGGGCAAAACATCACACACATCAGACCCCTCAAATTTTACAAATAATAGCAGTGAAGCTCCAGAAAGGGAAGGAGCCTGGCTGAAAGTCACGCAATGCATGTCTCAATGGACCACTTTCCCACAGCTACATCCACAAAGCTAAAGCCCACAGCCTCCAGCAGCCATGAAAAACCCTGGTCTAGCTTTGATGCTGCTTCTCCTTCACCTGGAAACTACTCATCCCCATTGTCGGCCCTGAACCAGTCGTTACAAATTCTGCAACTCAGCACCCTTGTGGTTAAGCCCCTTAAATCCCCACAGAGCAGAAATGCCTCATGGTGAACTGGCCTCTGGTGGCACCATGGGAGTTGTCAAGTGACCCGTGTCACCCCCGACACTGTCCATAACTGAAGGTAAGATTTTTTCCATGAGCTACATAAAGGGAATAGAGGATTTAAAGAATGCTTTTGTTTCCAACCCCATGATGTGATCCTGAACACTTCCTATAACAAAACTCTGGCAATACCTCCTGTGTTTATTTTTCAAACGGGTTTTTCCATTTTCCCCAAACAGTAGAAGCTGTTAGTGCTGGGGCTATATTTTTGGCTCCAATGTCCTGGGTGTGCCTCTCCAAGTATGACTATGCTTTATTTACATATGGAAAATCATCCCAGAGGGCGGTTTTAGTCTCTCAAACACAGTTCCAGAGTTGTGGGTACCGAATTCCGAAAACAGGTGGCTCGTTTGGGGTCAATGAGTAACGCGGTAGAATCACACATGCGCTGCCACGCGGCCGGCCTCGGAGGCCAGCGGCTGCCGAGAAAGCACGTGCATCCTGCCACCACCGCGCAGTAGATGAGTGAGCGGGGTCGAGGACTTTGCCACTCAGGCCCCTTGTCTAGCAAGTGAGGATAATGCGGGAAACGTTTTCAGGACCCGTGGGCTTCCTGACCCTTGGATCTGTGCCCGGGTGGGCAGTAAGGAGGACTGAAAGCAGTTCGTTACTAACACGGTGCTACTTCTCAACGAGCGCCCTCCCTGGTCCACTCAAGATGGCCTTCAGCACTGATCAGGAAGACTTAGCCTTCCATAGCCTCGGTTTCCTACTCTACTGAAGGGGAGAGTCTGTGGACAGCCAAGTGGATCTCAGTCAAAAAGTTACTAAAAACATCTCACAAGTACGGTATGAGCCCTCCCTGTGGACCAACGACTTCACAGGTGCAACCCGGATGTACCTGGGGCCCATTCTCTGCTTGGTTACTGACTTCAAAGAAACAGCAGCACTGCCTAAAACCGTAATTAAGAGCTATTCAAATGTTTACTTGGTTTCTTCAAGAAAATACCAAAGGAAAACACATTCTCAAGGCACAGAAATGCTCTTTGAAAACCTCTTTACATTTCTCACTCTGATTCTTCTCTCTGCCAAATGGTGGCTTCAGAAAAACCTCTGCTCTTCCTCTGCTCCCCGAAAGACTCCCAAAACCCAGCCCCCATGGTCTCTCTCCCCACATGCACCTTCACGCCAGGGCTGCCCTTCTAGTTCACTTCCTCACCCACCAACCCCTAGAAAACATGTCTTACCTCCTGTTCTGGAAGTTTCTTCTCTCACTTCCCAGGATGCAGGACCCAGGGGTCAAGGTGAATAAAATCCTACATCTTGGGGCGCCTGGGTGGCTCAGTGGGTTAAAGCCTCTGCCTTCGGCTCAGGTCCTGATCCCAGGGTCCTGGGATCAAGCCCCACATTGGGCTCTCTCCTCAGCGGGGAGTCTTCCTCCTCCTCTCTCTCTGCCTGCCTCTCTGCCTACTTGTGATCTCTGTCTGTCAAATAAATAAAATATTTAAAAAAAAATCCTACATCTTGCTGTACATGTAGCACCTCTTTTTTCTTTTTAACCTTTTTTCCAGTTCATGTACCATCTCTCTTAATCCTCAACAGCCATTATGAGGCAGAGCTGGGGTCTTAACCCAAAGGTCATCATCAGCTTCTGTAGTCAGATGCTTGACAAGATGGTGGTCACAAAATAAGCACTCAATAAAAAGCTTCTCACCCCTTCTCTGGTCATGTCATGTCTGCTCAAGAACTTTCAAGGGCTCCTCACCGCCTAGAGTAGGAGTCAGCAAAGGCCAAATCTGGCTGACCACCTCTTTTTGTAAATAAAGCTTTATTGGAACAGTAAAGCTGCTTTCACCCAACAGAGTTGAATAGTTACAACAGAAACGGTATGGCCTGAAAAACATGAACTATTTATTATTTGGCCATTTACATAGAGTTTGTCGACACCTGGCCTAGAGAATAAGAGGGAACAGAAACTGCCACTTATCCTCCTTCGGATCTGCTATGAAGCAAACATAAACAAAAGTAAATAAATTTCAAATGAATGAACAAGATGTCCATACCATCATCTGGGAGCCACAGCCCTAAATCCAGAGAGATCCCTGGATATAATCAGATACCCCAATTTACCTAGTCCCTAAACAGTGCCACATCATTCCTGTAGGTCACAGACAGCCCTTTCATACCCGCCGCAGATGTCCCAGACTCCTTGGCCAACTGGAGCTTTCAGAGAAGTCAGAGATGATTAAGACTTCTACTTCTCTACTCTTTTATGTCCACAACCTTTTCTGGTAGAAAAATTCCATACCTCTCCTTTTTTGCTGTGCAACATAAAAAGTTTCCTTTTAAATTCAACAAACGGGAGGGGGGGGTGCTTGGGTGGCTCAGTGGGTTAAGCCTCTGCCTTCGGCTCAGGTCATGATCCCAGAGTCCTGGAATCGAGCCCGGCATTGGGTTCTCTGCTCAGCAGGGAGCCTTGCTTCCTCCTCTATCTCTCTGCCTGCCTCTCTGCTTACTTGTGATCCCTCTCTCTCTGTCAAATAAATAAATAAAATCTTTTAAAAAAATTAAAATTAAAATTTTAAAAATTCAATAAACAGGGGCACTAGGGTGGCGAAGTCAGTTAAGTGGCTGACTCTTGGCTTCAGCTCAGGTCATGATCTCAGAGTCCTGGGATGGAGGCCTGAGTCCGGCTCCCTGCTCAGCGGGGTCAGCTTCTCCCTCTCCCTCTGCCCCTCCCCCTGCTCAGTCTCATGCTCTCTCTCACAAATAAGTAAATCTTAAAAAAAAAAAATTCAATAAACAAAACTATAATGTTGAATGTGCTTTTCAAACTACACTCACCTCTCGTGAAGACAATTGATCTTGTCCAGTTTGCTCACTTTGCCACTGGGGAAACGGGGGCAGGTACAGGACTCAAGGGGGTCCAGTGGCCTAGAAACAGAGCCAGGCTCTCCAGAGCTCGGAAGGCCCAGCTCAGCGCTCAGGTGTTCCTTGTAACTCGCTCCTTGCCAGGTGGGGTAGGCGAATGTGTGGGTTGGGGAGCGATGGGTGGAGGAAGGCTATCCTGGCAGCCCCGGGCCAGGCTCATGTACTCCTGTGGCCTCTCCCAGGTCCCCCAGTGCTCTCAAAGCTAAACTGTGGAACTTCCCGAGGGAGAAAGGTGATTTGGCCCAGTGCTACCGACAAAGAGAGTCGGGCCAGGTCACTGACAGGCAGCCACATATTCGGGACGCCCCAGAGGGTCCAACCTACTCCTCCTCATCTCTGGCCTGCCTCTTCTCTCTCGGGCAGCTGGCTCCCATCCTTGGTACCAGGATGCCTGCTCCTGTCACTCTGCCCATCAGTCTCTCTGGCTCCTTATACCACTCCTCCCCAACCCCCCATCAGGCCTCCTCTAGTCTCTGGCAATGCCCAGTCAGACAGGCTTGATGAACACTGGCAAACCGGCAACCTGGATGCCCAACACGATCCACGTCCATGTTCTGTTTGCCTAACACAGTATTTAAAAAACAATTTGAATTAGTTGCTCACATTTGAAACCAGTAGGAATCATCTAAAACATTGGGTTTCTTCTCTTGAAAAATCTGAAGACTGGTAGTACCGGGCCTGCATTATTTCCTGGCATGGCATCGAACGAGGATGCGAGGCAACTGCTCCCAGTCCCAGTGTGTGTCCAGTCCCCACCACCGCCTGCTGCCTGCCCAATCCTTCTGACACATCCCTTCAGATGATCTGCGTGGCCTCCAGAAGGCAGTTGAGTTTGTAACCCCAGTCTTGCTCACTTTGATCTGAGCCCCTCTGTACCTCCCATCCGTCTCACCAGCTAAGACCCTCCTGCCCTGAGACCACCCCAGCCTCCTGACCATCCACTCACTCAAGCCCAGCAAGTATCAAAGGAGAGAGTACCCCAGCTGCCACCCCCAAACATCTCTCCAGACCCACGGCCCCCAGGAGCCCCGACTCTAAGCCTCACAACTCCCATGGTGGTCACTCAGGAAACAGGATGACCAACCCAACATCTTTTATTAGGTCTAAACAAGGACTCCTGCATTCTTATACTGAGGTAGGAGTTCTTGGATTTTATATCGGGGTGCTGTGATGGCTTGGACGATCCTCAATGGGGGCAGGTATTTTCGGGATGCCATAAAAATGGAATGACAAGGTTTAGTCTCCTTGTTGAGGCTACACAAATCCAGAATCAGAGACTTGGGGCTGCAACTTTCTTTCTTCTTAGGCCGGATTGGGGTGAACGGTGGACGCTGGCGAGGCTTCACCAGCAGCCGCAGTAGGTCCTTCCGAAACATATTCCAGCTGTTCTCCTGAAGGAACTTCCGGCACAAATCTTCATCACTAAAGGTGAGGCACAGATGCTGAGTTTCCCACACCGGCTCCTCCTGTCCCCCTGCCCCTCTGGCCATGCCTCCTGTCACTCTTCCAATTCCTAAACACAGTGTGTTCTGTCCCACCTGGGGTCCTCTTCCCAGACTCTTCTGCCTCTTCTCCCTTTCCCCACTTTCTTCCCCTGGAACTGTGCTGTTCCATGCAGTGGCCATGAGCAACATATGGCCACTGAGTACCTGTGGTGGGGCCAGTCTGAATTAGAGATGTGCTGTGAGTTTAAAATACATACTAGATTTCAAAGAATTAGAGCAAAAACAAATGGAGAGACTCTCAATAATGTTTATGGTGATTACGTGTTGATAATATTTGGGAAACACTGAATTCAATAAAATATATTTTAAAAATCAATTTCACTCATTTCTTTTTACTTCTTATAATGTAGCTACTAAGAAGTTAAATTATATAGGTAACCATTTATCCATCAAGGAATGTAAAGCAAAGCCACAATGAGATGCCCACTAGGATGGCTGTAATTAAAAACACAGATAAAGGGGCACCTGGGTGGCTCAGTGGGTTGAGCCTCTGCCTCCAGCTCAGGTCATGATCTAAGGGTCCTGGGATGGGGCCCCCGCATCAGGCTCTCTGCTCAGCAGGGAGCCTGCTTCCTCCTCTCTCTCTGCCTGCCCCTCTGCCTACTTGTGAACTCTGTCTCTGTCAAATAAATAAATAAAATCTTTAAAAAAAAAGAAACACAGATAAAAATGTGTTATGAGGGGTACCTGGGTAGCTCAGTCAGTTAAGCGTCTGCCTTCAGCTCAGGTCATGACCCTAGGGTCCTGGGATCAAGTCCTGCATCGGGCTCCTTGCTCAATCGGGAACCTGCTTCTCTTTCTGCTTGCCACTCCCCCTGCTTGTGCGCTCACTCGCTCTCTCTCTGACAAATAAATAAATCTTTTAAAAATGTGTTATGAGGGGCACCTGGGTGGCTCAGTGGGTTAAAGCTGCTGCCTTCGGCTCGGGTCATGATCCCAGGGTCCTGGGATGGAGCCCTGCATGGGGCTCTCTGCTCTGCGGAGAGCCTGCTTCCTCCTCTCTCTCTCTGCCTACTCGTGATCTCTGTCAAATAAATAAATAAAATCTTTAAAAAAAATAATAAAATAAAATAAAATACAGGTTTTGGTACACTGCTGATGGGAAAGCAAACTGGTACATCCACTTTGGATAAGAGTCCAGCAGTTCCTCAAAAGGTTAAACAGGGTTAACTTACAACCTAGCAATTCTACTCCTAGGTATATGGCTGAAAGAAATAAAAACCTATGTCCACGCAAAGCCTTACACGATAATGTTCATAGCAGCGTTATTCATTGTAGCCAAAAAGTGGAAACAACCCAAACATCCATCCATGGACAAATGGATAAAGTGTGATATATACATTATAGGAATGAAGTTGGGGTGCCTGAGTGGCTTAGTTGGCTAGGTGTCGACTCTTGGTTTCAGCTCAGGTCATGATCTCAGGGTTGTGAGATCGAGTTCCATGTTGGGCTCTGCACTCACTGTGGAGTCTGCTTATTTTTCTCTTTCTTTCTCCCTTTGTCCCTCCTTCTCTCTCAAATAAATAAAATCTTAAAAAAAAAAAAAGGAATGAAGTACATACTACAACATGGATAAAACTTAAAAACTCTATGCTAAGAAGCCAGTTGCAAAAGACCACACATTGTGTGATTCCATTTATATGAAACATCCTGAAGAGGCAAATCTATGAAGGCAGAAAGTAGACTGGTGGCTGCCTTGGACTGGTCTTGGTGCCCTGGCTCTATTCTGTCCTCTGTCCGTCCTCTCCCAGCAACCCCCCCTGCCCCCCCCCCTCCACCAGCATGAGCACGGGAGGGTGAGGAAAGTGAGGGAGGGGGAGTGGCTCAGCACTAACTGGCTTATTTCCTTCTGAGACCACAGCAAGGGAAGGCATGTTCCATTTCCCCTGACTTGCCTACGCTCTCACCTAAGGAAGCAAACCTAATAAGTCACTAACAAATTAGAACATTCTTCTGGCAACATTATATTGACCAGGGCAGGGTCAACTTTGATCCAGAGAGATCGACTTAATAAAAAACCCAGAGGTCAGAACGGGCTCCTGGCTAGTCCCGTTGGTCCCAGTGGCGTGCCGAAGTCAGCTCCTCTGGGCTCAGCGGTGATTATGTGCGCCCTCCTTGACCCCCTGTTCAGTGACATCAGGTTGGTAGGTCGAAACTGGCCACAGTGGGAGTGAGTACACCACGGAAATCAGAACACCCTTCAAATCAGCTGCACTCCCACCCCTCTCCGAGAGAGCTAGTTGTTAAACATTCACCAGCACACTACTGGATAGCCTCCACTTTGAAAATTCCTCTAACTCCCTATTTCTTCCATAAAAAAGAGAGAGAGAAAGAGAGAGACTATATCTAACTCTGATTTAGCACTAAAGTGCCCAGCACTTTACTTGTTAACCCATTTAATCCTTACAACTACCCATTTTACAAACATGGACACTGAGGTTTAAAGATGCTACAGGACTCACCAAAACCTAGGAGGGGGTTAGCATGTGATTACAGATTCTTAGCGGGGCTTCTGGGGTGGGGGGACTCAGAGTCCAAGCTAAGACAGACAAGATTCCATGTCACCTCCTATGCTGATGGCCAAACTGATTTCTAGTTAATTTTTTCACAAAACAGGGTCATTCTTCTAAAGGCCTCAGCTCAGTGAAAGGGTTTCAGTTCCAATCTCTGCCTCACGTGAACTCAAAGTTTCATCTGTCCCCACAGGCTGTAAAAACTTCAGCCCAGGATGGCCCTAACCCCCAGCCCAGCCCACCCCCACCCAGCAATCCCACACTAGATCACACTCTTGTGCGTTGGCTTTTAGGCTCTCCTCCATGTTGGCCCTCGGAGATTTCCCTTCTCTCCTGGGAACTACCCAGGAGAACTACCTGTGCTTTGCAGGGGGAGAGATGTCAGGTTATCCAGCCCCCGGCATTCATAGGACAGGTGTCACCGCCACCAACCTTGTGATCTTCAGGATGTCATGTTCTCTTTCCTGGGCTTTGCAGTCCTCAATTAAAACATGGAGGATTTGAGCTAGATAATGGATCTGTTTTGTGCCTGCTTTAGCAGTCTAGGAACCATGAGTTCAACAGTGAATGAATAAGCCAGAATTCTATCCGTCAGCATTGCAGATCATTGCAGTGAAGCGCTGACTGGGCAGCACAGATGCCAGGAGCTCAAGTGTCTGCCACCGTCAAGGCCACAGAAACCTCTTCTGAATTTCAGTTCAACAGCCAATAACTGATATCCATCATCTAAGGCTTCTAAAATCCCTTTTTTTAAAAAAAGATTTTATTTATTGATTTGAGAGAGAGAGCACAAGCAGCGGGGAGAGGCAGAGGGAGAGGGAGGAGCAGAATCCCCCACTGAGCAAGGGGCCCAGGGTTGGGGGGCCTTGGGGCTCAACCCCAGGACCCTGAGATTATGACCTGAGCCAAAGGCAGACACTTAACCGACTGAACAACCCAGGTTTTATGCAGGAGTTTAACATAGCCAGATCTTTAGCAAGAGCACAGAAATGCTGAAAGGATCTAGTGGGGAGGAGGTGGAGGCAGGGGCCCAGCGGTCTAGGCTAGAGGTCCCAAAGTGGGGGTGGTAGCATCATGTCATTTAGGGAGGTAACAAGATCCACTGGAGTGTGAAAAAATATATAGGACGTTATTTATATTCCTCTTTGTCTTATTCTTCTAAAGAATTTTGGTATGTCCATAACATATATATTAGTACAGCAATATATGTACATAATAATAAGTTAACATGTTATTCCTATTTACATATATTCTAAGGGGTATATATGCAAACACTTTTTAGTAATGCCACTGTGAGATCAAAATAGTTTTGCAACCACTGGTCCAGTTAACTTTTACATAAAAAACTGAAGTTTTTTTTCAACTTACAGACATATTCATCTTGGAAGATTTGGAAACTAGGGAAAAGTAAAAATAAATCTTTTGATCAAATCTTTCAAGATAGATACATTTTTTTAATTATAAAAGTAATATCATCATTACCAAACATTTGGAAAATAAGGAAAAAAGCCCACTTGGAATGCCACTATCCTGACAATAACTTTTTCTTTAGGGGTTTGGGGAGGGACAGAGAGAGAAGGAGTGAGAATCTTAAGCAGGCTCCATGCCCAGCATGGAAACCAACACAGGATTTGATCTCACAACCCCGAGATCATGATCTAAGCCAAAATCAAGAGTCGACGCTCAACCAACTAGGCCATCCAGGTGCCCCCGACAACAACTTTTAATAACTATTTCTTTTCGCCAAACTGTGGAGAGAGCCCAATATGTCCATTGACTGATGAATGGTTAAAGAAGATATAACAGATACATAATGGAATATTACTCAGCCAGCAAAAAGAATGAAATCTTGCCTTTTGCAACAACATGGTTGGAGCTAGAGAGTATGACATGAGGTAAGTCAGTGAGAGAAAGACAAATACCACATGATCTCACTCATATGTGGAATTTAAGAAAGAAAACAGATAAATATATGGGAAGTTGCGGGGGCGGGGGAGGGAGGGAGAGAAAGAAACCATAAGAAACTTTTAAGGTAGGGAACTGAAGATTGATAGAGGGAGGCGGGTGAGGTATGGGTTACATGGGTGATGGGTATTAAGGGTACTTGTGATGAATCACTGAATTCTACTCCAGAAATCAATATTGCACTGTGTGTTAACTAAGTAAAAATTAAACTAAAAAAAAAGTATCTTTTCTTCCCTCATTATAAAAGCAATGCATACATGCTACAAAAACAATTAAATATGAGGGGAATATATAATGGTAACCAGGAAATATCTTTTAGTTTTACCTTCCAGACAGAATGACTCTTACAAATTTGGCAACATCACAGCTTGTCAACACTTTTACTTATTTCCTTCTAGGTTTTTCTCTTGTGTTTTACAAAGGCATAGCCAGAGTATATACACAGTTTTGCATCCTGTCCTTTTCATGAATCATTATATCCCCTGTTTTACCCTCCTCCTACAGAACCATTAAACTTACAATTTTTTTAATATAGGAATTATGTTCTATCAAAGAAATGCACCATAATTTCTAGACTATCCCCTTAGTGTGACACGTTTGGGTGATGGTGGTAGTGGTTTTTCTATCAAGAATATGGCTGCTATGAACATCTCAGTACATGTAGCTTTTCCCATAATTAGATAAATTCACAGATAGACCTTTACTTCAGAGGGCATAGCCCTTGCAACATAATACTAAATTTATTATCAAAAGGATTGAGATAATTTAAGGGGTACCAACAAATACTGGTTTCATTCCCCCTTTTCAGCATTAGGTATTAGCACTTTTTTTTTCGTTCTTTTACTAAAACAATAGGTGAAAATTTGTTTATTTGGTCTGGTGGGATGTATGCACATTTCCAGCACTGACCTGGGGTAGTTGACCTTGAGCCTGGACAACTTCTCTGTTACCTCGCTGTCCATCAGTTCACAAAATTTTTCTTTCGTCACCCGTATCACCTCAGCTCCCAGGCTCACCAGGATCAAGGGCCGAATGTCAAGCTGGTTCCCCGGGAGGAGGATCTGGTGAAGACCCTGGGGAACAGAAAGTTCCACAAGGTTTCATCTCAGAGACTGTACACTTCTACCAGCAGATATCTAGATGGGAAGATGGCGAAAATGAGGCCCCAGGCAGAAGGTGAATCCATCTGGGGGTCATTCTGCAGGGGATGGGGAGAAGTCCAGGGCTCCTTCATGCTACACTTTTGAAATCAAAGGCCTCTGGCTGCTGGAATTAGAAGAGCCTGTAAGGAAAGCACACTGTCCATGTCCTACCTCCACACAGGCTTTCCAAGAGTCACACTCGGGAAGTCCCTCAGGGGGACAGTATTTCACAAGGTTTTCCCCAGGTCCAATCTCGACTCTTGTGGAAGTAAACCCATTTTTCTCTTCCTCAAGACAGTGACAGAATTCCAACGGTGAGTCCTCCTTTTCTAAACCCCCTTCTGCAGCCACCATACCCTCCCTCATCCTTTCTGCAGGTCTTTGCTCACATGTCCCCACTGAACCTCAGTAACCTTCTTGGTCCCTCACAGACTTTGGGGGTCACTGGACCCTTCTCTGCAGCTCAGTCATGCCTCTGGCTCCCTAGCCATGATGATGATGACGATATGACAGCAATATTTGGGCATTTGCTCACCCCAGGCCCTCTTGGCCCTGCCGTGGGTACTGAGTCATTTGACACCATCCCAAACCACCATGAGGTGGGTCCTACTACTTTACAGAGGATGCTGCTGAGGCTGAGAACTCTGCCCAACATCACACAGCATGGAAGCAATAAAGCTAGGATTTGAGCCCAGGGGTTCTGTCTTCAGAGTCCACGCTTTCAACCACTATACTCTGAGGAAACTGAGGCACAAAGAAGTTAAGTAACTTGCCCAAGGACGGAAAGAGGTGGGGGAAGGATTTGAAAGCAGCAATCTGCTCAGGGCCCCACTGAGGGCAGCATAGCCTGCAGGTACCCTCATCCACCTGCAACCCATCCCATACACACCAGCCAGTCACGGCCCTTTGCTGACTATGCCCTTCAAATACCTTCGAACTGCATGGAGGACAAACAAAAACTCCTCATTGTGGCCCCAAGGTCTGAGCTAGCTCACCCTTGCCTGACTCTCCAGTCTGGCCTCATGCTGCCGTGCCTTGTTTACTCTGTTCCAGCCATGCTGCCCTCCCTCCCAGTCCCCTTGACATGCCAAGCACCTTCTGGCCTCAGGCTTTGAGCCTACTGTTCCTCAGTCTGCAACATTCTTCCCCCAGGTTACCCCCAGCTTGTTCTTTTCACCACTCGGGTCTCAACTTAAAACATCACTTCCTCAGAGCCGGCTTCCTTGACTGCTCCATTTAAGAACCCTGCCCCACAACCCAGGTTTCTCTTCCATTCCTAATAGCAATTTGCACTGTTATGTGTTTGCTAATTTATCTTTTTATTGTCTGTTCCCAGACTAGATCATAAGCCCCATGAGGGCAAGAAGGATGTCAGTTTCCTTGCCCACACTGGCATCTTAGGCCAGGGTTGGAGCACAGTAGATGCTGAATGAATACTCAGATGGGGTCACAGAACATTCGAGTTAGCAGCTTACCCAGGTGAATTTCCACATTTTCTTTTGAGGTCACACAGCTGTCTAATTAGAAGCAAAATGAAGATGAGGACCCCCTGACCTTAACCCCAACCTGTCATCTCCCTTCTGCCCTGCCCATGGTTCCGGCTTGCCCTATCTGAGACCTTAGTCTGCCTGTTCCCTGGAGAAGCTGGTTCCCTTACACCTCCTGGCTCAAAACAGAGGCTCTACTCCAGGCCCCAATCTCTGCTGTTTCAAAGACTGACCCAGCTTCACACTCCTGCTGCCCATATTAGGCAAATGGGATCTCCCAAGTGAATACAAGCACAGCTGTCACCATTCACTCTCCTACAAATGAAGCCAGGGCCTTGAAAGCAGGGAGAACAGAGACATTCAAGGCATTTTCATCAAGAGTCATCCTAACACATATTTGGGGTTGGGGGGCCGTCTCTGAGCTGGGCCCTGCGTGATGAACAAGGCAGCTGGGTATTTGCTTATAGCCTCCACCCAAAGCCTTCTAGGCCTTCCTAGAGAATCAAGGCCAAGGTCCCTATTCCAGCATAGCAGGCCCCTAACGACAGGGACCCTGCTGTTCCTGCTCTGTACTGCACCGCCTCCGGGGTCGTCACCATCTGTCCAACCGGGCGATGTCTTTCCACCCTCTGGGGCCCTCATTTGGCTCTGGGTGCCCGACACCCCTAGCTGCTCTGCCTGGAGGTGGGTGAGGCTGTGCTCAGGGTGTCAGGAGCCCTGCGATCAGTGCTGAGCATCTTACCCGGAAGCACTAGCCGCCCTGGAGGAAACGTGAGCGGTGCGTGGGCTGGAAGCCACACCACCTGGGGGCTGTCAAAAGGAACATAGGAGGTTTTGACTGAAGGAGAAAACAGTTCACGGAGCTTTGGCACTATGCCTGGCTCCAGAAATGCCAGATGAAAAACAAAATGGGCATTCTTTAAATATCTAAGGGGCCATCATGTGGCTAGGAGGTTGATTTCTTCTGTTTTGTTCCGCGGAGGCCAGGGGAGTTTAGGGGAAGAGCTAGTTAAAAATTGCAGGAGGCAGACTTTTGCTGAAAAAAAGAAGAGCTTCCTAAGAGTTTGGAAAAATTCCAGCAGCCTCGAGGAAAGGCTGTATTAGGGGGCTGGGGCTCCCACCCAGTACTGCGCTGGGAAGACTCCCAGTCCCATGGGGCAGGAGCATGAAGAGCCCACCACAACAGGGGGTGACAGGCATGTGAGGAGGACCCTGGAGATACTGTCACTGAGGAACAGTGGTAAGGGCATGGCGAGGGAGCTGCTCTCTGGACTATGACAACCACACACAATGATGACCACACGTGGGGCTTCAGAAGACACCCCCCCCACCCCGTCCCCAGGGCAGGTGGAGGCCCACCTGCTGCTCAGCTCCCACAGTAATGAACTCATGGCCCAACTTGTTTCATCCATGCATTCCCCACCCAGCTAACTAACTACTAGATAATTTTTTTTTAAGTAGGCTCCACGCCCAGCATGGAGCCCAACGTGGGACTTGAACTCACAACACTGAGATCAAGACCTGAGCTTAGATCAAGAGTTGGACATCTAACCAACTGAACCACCAGGCACCCCAGATAATTATGTTTTTAGTAGACTTTGTTTTTTAGAACAATTTTAGACTTAGAAAAATTGAGAAGCTAGTACAGAGTTCCCCTATACCCCATACAGTTTCTGCTATTATTAGCATTTTATATGCTAATATAAAGATAAGATACAAAGGTATATAAGATACCTTTGTTATGATTAATGAACCAATATCAATGCATTATTATTATTGTTAACTCAAGTCAAGGATGCTTAATTTCTTCTTTCTTTATTTAAAATATTTTACTTATTTATTTGACAGAGAGAGAGAGAGAGATCACAAGTAGGCAGAGAGGGGGAAGCAGGCTCCCCGCTGAGCAGAAAGCCTGATGTGGGGCTGGATCCAAGGACCCTGAGATCATGACCTGAGCCAAAGGCAGAGGATTAACCCACTGAGCCACCCAGGTGCCCTGTAGATTTCTTTTATTTTTTCTTTTTTACCTAATGTCCTTTTCCTGTTCCATGATCCTATCCAGAGCACATATTCTTTTATTCTCTTATCTCTTAGGCTTCACTTGGCTGGACAATTTCTCAGACTGACCTTATTAATGACCATCACTACTGAGGAGTACTGGTCAGGAATTTTGAATGATGCCCAGCAATTTGGTCCCCTGATTAGACTGGGGTTGTGGATTATTGGGAAGAGGACCAATAATCATCACATCATCCCCCACTTCCTCATATTAGGGGACATACTATCAACATGATTTAACTGTGGCTATTGGCCTTGATCACCTGGCTACAGTGGTGTTTCTCAGGTTCGTCCACTGTAAAGTTACTCTCCCTGCCCCCTTTCCTTATTGTGCTCTTTAGAAGGAAGTCACTGTGTGCGGCCTGCACCTAAGGAGTGGGGTTTATACATCCTCTCCTTTAGGGCCAAGTATCTACATAAATTATTTGGAATTCTTCTGCATGGGAGATTCATCTCTTCTCCCTTATTTATTAATTTGTTCATTATTTATTCATTATACCAGTATGTTCTCAGAGATGTTTCTATATACTTTGAGGTATAATCTAATACTATTTTACTGTTGCTCAGATTGTTCAGATTGTTCTAGCTTTGGCCTCTGGGAGCTCTTTCAGTTAGCACCTGTGTCCCTTTGATATGCTTGCTTCCATCAATGTAGGGTTTTTGCCCTCCACACCTCCTTGCTGTTCGACGCTACAAAATGCTCCAGGCTCATCTTGTCTATTTCCTGCCCTAGTCCTAGAATCAATCATTTTCCAAGAAGCCCTTGTTCCTCTTACAAAAGAATATTTGAAACCAAGTTCCAGGGGTGCCTGGGTGGTTCAGTCAGTTAAGCGTCTGCCTTCAGCTCAGGTCATGATCCCAGGGTCCTGAGATGGAGCCCTGCATCCCGCCCCCTGCTCAGTGGAGTCTGCTTCCCCTTCTCCCTCTCCCCCAGCTTGTGCATGCACTCTGTCAAATGAATAAATTAAATAAAAAGAAACTAAGATCTGGATGCTAGGTTTGCTCATTGCTACTACAGTGTCATTTCTTTTAGGCCCTGTCAGTTGACAGAGCAAAAAATATACGTTGAGACACATATCTCTAAATATTTCCATGCATAACCATCTGTAGTTATATTAACTTAAACAGGAGTTCATACTGAGGTCTTCAACGAATCCATTCCCACATGGTTCATTCTAGCCTCCTCCTTGCTTATCTTCAAATCTCTACTCCAGTGCTGAGAAGCCTGGCTGCCATCCTTGGCCATTCATTTACTGATTTGATCCATTTCAAGACACGTGCACTGCAGTATCAGAGCTGTTAGGCATATGCCCCTGGGTCACGAGGTCATCAGCTAGAGTATAGCGCTCATGTGCAGTGCCTTCAACTTTCAAGCTCAGGGACCCCAGCTGCCTCCAGCATTACATAGATCAGCACCATTTCCTCCCACCCTCTTCACTGGGATCATTTCAGACATTTGTAGTATTATTAGATGCTCTTGTCGTAGTCTGCATTCCCTCCTGCGATCTCCTGCCTCCTAAATGACTATTTTTTATTTTAACAAATTGCATACATTAAGGTTCACTCTTTGTGCTATAAAGTTTTAGGAGTCTTGCCAAATGCTTAAGGGTTTGTATCTTCCTTTATAGTATCATACAGAATAATTTTACTCTCCTAAAAGTCACCCATGCTTCACCTATTCATCCCTCCTCCTGAACTCCAAACCTCTGGTGACCACTGATCACTATCTTTACAGTTAGGCCTTTTCCAGAATGTCATAGAATTGGAATACACAATACTTAATCTTTTCACATTGGCTTCTTTCACTTAAAATACTCATTTAAGTTTCCTCCACATCTTTTCTTAGCTTGAAAGTTCATTTATTCTTATTGATGAAGAATATTTCATTGTTTGGATTTACCAGTTGGTTTACATTCACTTTTCCATGTAAATTTTACAATCACTTTGTCAATATCCACTTTCTGGGTTTTTGGCTGAGATTGTGTTGAATCTATACATTAAGTTGGGAAGAACTAACATGTTAACCATAGACTCTTCCAATCCATGAACATAGAATATTTCTCCATTTATCTAAATCTTCTTTGAATACTTTTATTACAATTTTTTTAAGATTTCATTTTATTTATTTGAGAGAAAGAGGGCACATAAGCACAGGGGAGGGGTATAGGGAGAGGCAGAAGTGGGCTCCCTCCTGAGCAGGGATGCTGGTGCTCGATCCCAGGACCCTGAGACCATGACCTGAGTAGAAGGCAGGTGCTTAACTGACTGAGCCACCCAGGCATCTTGTGAATTCTTTTGTTATTAATAGTTTTCTGCATGTGGATCCTGAACATACTTTGTTAGACTTATACCTAAGTATTTCATTTTGGGTGTTATTTTAAGTGCTTTTGCGTTTTATTTCAAATGTTAGTGTTCACTGTCTTATACCCTGTGATCTTGCTATAATAATTTATTCACTTCAAGAAGGTTTTTTGTTTTTATTTTTTGATTCTCTGGACTTGTCTACATAGACAATAAAATACCCACATACAAAGACAGCTTTTTTTTTCTTCCCAAATGTTTTATATCCTTTTCTTGCCTTAATGCACTAGATAGGTCTTTTAGCACAATGTTGAACAAGAGTGGTGAGAGGGTATATTCTTGCCTTGTTCCTGGATTATTTTAAAGCAAGTCCCATGGGTTGCCTGGGTGGCTCAGTGGGTTAAGCCTCTGCCTTCGGCTCAGGTCATGATCTCAAAGTCCTGGGATGGAGCCCTGCATCAGGCTCTCTGCTCAGCAGGGAGCCTGCTTCCCCCTCTCTCTCTGCCTGCCTCTCTGCCCACTTGTGATCTCTCTCTCTCTCACTCTGTGTCAAATAAATAAATAAAATCTTAAAAAAAAAAGTGAGTCCCAGATGTCATATCATTTTATGTTTTTTTGGTATGTATCTCTTAAATATAAGGACTCTTAAAAAACATAACCATGATACTGTTATTATATCTTAACAAATCAACAATATTCCTTAATATCACCAAATATCAAGTGAGATGTTTTCAAACCTTTCCTGTTATTCCTTAATACTCCTAACCTGCCACATTACACACTTTCTCCTGAGGGAGGCTCTCTGCACACTCACCACAGTGTCTCCTTCCTCCACAGTGTGGATCTTGATGTAGGCGCCCACGGCAGCCTCCTCGGGGAGATCACCATACTTGGTACTGATCAGGGAACACTGAAGTGAATGAGGATCCCTGGACCTGAAATATGACAGCTTGTTAAAGAGAACTCATTTGTCACACAGCCAGTTCACGAGGTCCTAGACAGTCAGCCCCCACTCTGCCACACAGAGAGACTTCCCCTCCCTGGAGAACTCACACTGCCCCCGAAAGTGAGAAAACTTAAACCAAGCTCTGGAAGAGACCATGTCAGGAACTGGAGAAGTTTAATAGGAGGGAGGCTAACAGAGAAAGAGATAGGACCCCCTTTAAACACCTGAAGGCTATTATGTAGAAGAAGGGGCTGATGAGCTCAGACAGCTGAGCCAGACCAGATGGACGAGAAGTCCAGGCTGGCTGATAGATGTTCAACATGAGAAAGAAATTTCTAAGAGCTGTCCAATAATGGAACAGACTGCTGTGACCTCGAGTAAGCTCTGTGCCCCTAGGGGACATACAGAGGTTGGGGCTTTCCTTCTTGGCAGAAAAGCAGAGAAGAAATGACCTTGTTTATTTGTTTAAAAAACAGGTTTCCGGGGCACCTGGGTGGCTCAGTGGATTAAGCCTCTGCCTTTGGCCCAGGTCATGATCTCAGAGTCCTGAGATGGAGCCCCAAATCGGCCTCTCTGCTCAGTGGGGAGCCTGCTTCCCCCTCTCTCTCTGCCTGCTGCTCTGCCTACTTGTGATCTCTATCCCTCTGTCAAATTAAAAAAATAAAAAAATAAAAGACAGGTTTCCTTGGGCAGCCTGTAGATTCTGTACTTTGTTCATGTTGGAATTAATTTTATACAGGCAACCTTGTTGTGCTTCCTTTGGTCTCAGGTGAGGTAGAAGGAAGAGACAGGCTATATGATCTGGATTAGAGGCAGGGGAAAAATTACTTTTCAACTGAGAAGATAGATGATATATTCACCCAACTCATAAAGTCACCCAACACATAAACAAGGCAGCCTACAATTCTCACCCCCCAGGACATGCCCAGCATGGTCTTTGCTTTTCACTCTGGGTCCAACCTGTCTCTTCTCCCTTACTGATGTACAGCAGAGAAACTGGGTCTGTTCCATCCCTACCTTCAGAAGGACTGGGACTGGGACTTCAAGCACTGGATCCCTCGGAAAGAATATCCATCAGAGGGAATGACAACTCAGAAGTTATGGGATGCTCCTTATGGAGACCAGCAAGCTAGAAATGTTAACAGGCAAAGGATTTGAGTGCAGTGGTACTTAGGGCAACATGGAGACTGTGACACTCATGTTATTATTACTACTATTGTGATACAGTTTTCAAAGATTTTATTTATTTATTTATTTGAGAGAGAGAGAGAGAGCAAGAAAGAGAGCACAAGCAGGGTGAGGGGCAGAAGGAAAGCAGACTCCCCATGAGCAGGAAACCCGATGCGGGACTTGATCCCAGGACTCCAGGGTCAGGACCTGAGCCAAAGGCAGACACTTAACCAACTGAGCCACCCAGGCACCCCTCATTGTGATATTTTAATTTTACATTGTATGGAGGGGGTGGGGGGAGAAATGTTAGATTGCTGTGGGTCCAGCGTTGAGCTGCCTCTGGGCAGGGACCACTGAGTGTCCTTTCCTGCTCCTCAGGCTCTCTGGCTTGAGGCAAAAGCGCAGCCCTCGTTGCGCATTCTCATTCCAGCCGTGATAGTCTACCAGACAATAGGACTGAGCACTAATAAGCTGCTCAGGTTTGAATCCTGGCTCCACTGCTTCCTACCTTGTAAGACCTCAAACGGGAAACTTAATATTTCTCTGTAGCTTGGTTTTCTCACCTGAAAAATGGGACTGATAACAGCACTTACCTCATAGAGCTACTGCAAGGATTAAATTAGATAATCCAGGACCAGGCATGGAGTAGTCCACAAGTGTTAGCTATAACTGCCGTTATCACATTTAATTGCTGTCTTACAACAACACCAAGACTTAAATCCTATTATCTATAGACAAGGGAACTATGGCTTAGAGAGGTCAAGTCCCTTGTACAAGGACACAGAGCTAAAATAAGTGGCCACACCAGCATTTGAACCTGGGCTGAACTGACTCCAAAGCCCAGGCTCTTACCTCCTCCTGCCTCCTTTAGATGGGTAGAATTTTTCTGAAGAGGCTCAGAGTAAAAAAGATCCAGTGACACACAGAGTATCAGAGCCCGAAGATCTGCCTCTCCTTCAAATGAGTTCCCTGAGAAAGGAAGTAGCTGGCTGCCTCAAGTGGCTCTGTGGGTTATAGACAGAGAACGCAGCTCCTGGGTCTCAAGTCTAGGACTTCTCTAAGCCACCTTCTGTCTATACCCCAATATTTGGGGTCGAGCTATACCTGCTACCTCTGCCCCCTCCCCAGCATCACTGACATTCTATCCTTTCAAGTTATATCTCCCTTTTCAACCAGAATCTGGAAGCTTCTATCTGCCAAGAAGTAAGCTTACTTGATCTTTGGGCCCAACATCTTCGGAAAAGTATTTCCCGGAGTGTTAATCTGACTACTGAAGCTGGTCCCCTCTTGCTCCCAGGAGTTCTGGAGGTGCTTAAGTTTCAGAAAACTGAAGTCCTGTACAGGATATGATTTGATCTGAAATTCCTTAAATCTCTCCACAGGAGAAGATTCTGTTAGAGAAAGCATAGAAAAACATGTTAATGGGTCTTTGCATATATGAGGTCTGTGCTGATGATGGTGAAAGCTTTACTCTCCCCACCTGCCTGGCCAGTCTGGCACATGGGGAAATGAAGGAAAACAGAAAACACTGTGGTTTCCATGTGTTGTCCCTCTAGGCCAAGCCCTGAGCAGAGCCTTCATTCACGTACGTTACATCCAGTGTTACTGGCTCCATTTAAGAAATCAAATGAGCAGCACTCAGAGTTTAAGTCACCCAGGAAAGGGCTGAAGCTTGGGTTTAATTCAAGTCTACCTGATTTAAAGCTCATGACTTTCCACTTACTGATAATATTTATCTGGGATTGGGGATGGAGGCAGCAGTAAGAGATAAAGGAACGATGAATCTTGGATGAGGCAATTTCCTGGAGCCCTCATAGGATAATTATAAGAATTACCGATTAAGGAGCACCTGGGTGGCTCAGTCTGTTAAGCCTCTGATTCTTGATTTCAGCTCAGGTCATTATCTCAAGGTCCTGGGATCAAGCCCCATGTTGGGCTCCACACTCAGCCCAGAGTCTGCTTAAGACTTTCTCTCCCTCTCCTTTTGCCCCTCCCCCTGCACGGGCATGCTCACTCGCTCTTTATCTCTCATAAATAAATAAATCTTTTTTTTAAAAATAGAACTCCGGTCTTAGAATCAACTATTAAAGTTAATATTAATAAAAATACATCCAAATCTATAAAAGTGGGCCTAAATTAACACAGCACATAAAAAAAGCCCCAAGTAAAACTTTTTAGAAGGCTTTTTGTCAATATCTATCAATATGTTAAGTGTGCATAGCCAGTATGCACTGGATTGATAACTTGATTCAGTAATTCTAAGAATTTATCCAATGTTTCCTTGTACAAGTAGACAAAGATAAACACACCATGAAATTCACTACAGCAGAGTAATAGTGAATAATTGGAAATAACCCAAAATATCTGTAAAAGGTCATTGCTTTAACTAATTATGGTATATACATATGGTAGGATAAAACTCAGCTATTTAGAAACACAGATCTAAAAACAGAGAAAAAAGAAAGAAAAAGAAACACAGATCTATACTTCTGCTTCCAGCTGAATGGACTAACAGGGACTAACATTCCCACCTAATAGTACCTAAAAAACTGGGATAAATGCATGAGGCCAATGGCATTAGGCCATGAAGAACAATCATCCCTGCAAGATAGAAAACAAATAGGATAAGCCCTACTATTGTCCCAGCTTACTGCCTGGAGATATTGTGAGCCATATTGCAGGGAGAGGGAACCCAGGGGGAGCTCAGAAATTTCCTTGAATTGCTGAGACAGAACTGAGTCTGGATAGGACAAGGCAGTGAAAGTTCACAGAGCAGAGAGCTGCACAAAGAAATAACTCTGAAGATCAAGGCATAATAAATGGAAACACATCCCATGTTCATGGATTGGAAGACTCAGTTCTGTTAAGATGTCACTACTCAAAGTGAGCTATGGTTTCAATGCAATCCCTATCAAAATCCTAATGACTTTTGCAGAAATAGAAAAACCCACCCTAAAATTCATATGAAATCTCAAGGGATGCCAGATAACCAAAACAATCTTGAAAAGGAACAAAGCAGAAGGACTCATACTTCCTGACTCCAAAACTTACTACAAAACTACAATAATCAAAGCAGTGTAGTACTGGCATAAAGACAGACAGATCAGAAAATAAAGAGCCCAGAGATAAAGCCTCAGATATATGGTCAAATGATTTTAGACAAGGGTGCTAAGACTTCAGTGGGGGAAGAACAGTGTTTTCTACAAATGGTGCTAGGGAAACTGAATATGAACATGCACAAGAACGAAGTTAGACCCTTACCTCATACCACAAATAAAATTAACTCAAAATGGTTCAAAGACCTAAACATTAAGGCCTAAAACTATAAAGCTCTTAGAAGAAAACACAGGGCTTGGGGTGCCTGGGGGGCTCAGTCTGTTAAGTGTCCAACTCTTGATCTCAGCTCAGGCCTTGATCTCAGGGTTCTGAGTTCAAGGACCCACACTGGGCTCCATGCTGGGTGTGGAGCCCACTTATGAAAAAAGAAGAAAACACAGAGCAAAAGCATCACAACATTGGATCTGGCAGTGATTTCTTGTATATATACCAAAGGCACAGGCAACAACAAAAAAAAAATGGACAAACTGGACTTCATTAAAATGTTAACAATTTGTGCATCAAAAGACAGTATCAACAGAGTTAAAAAGGCGACCCACAGAATGAGATAAAATATTTGCAAATCATATCTAGTAAGGTATTATCATCCAAAATATATAGAAAATTCCTAAAACTTAACAAAAAAAAGACAATCAGATTTTAAAACAGGCAAGGAACTTGCATAGACGTTTCTCCAAAGAAGATATGTGAATGGCCAATAGACACAGAAAAAGATGCTGAACACCACTAATCATTAAGGAAATACAAATCAAAACTATAATAAAAAATGATAAAAATAAATTAAAAAAACTAGAATAAGATGCCACCTCCTATCCATTAAGATGAATATCATGTTTAAAAACCAAACAAATAGGACATAGCAAGCACTGGTGAGGATGTGGAAAGACTGGAACCCTTGTGCACTGTTGGTAAGAATGTAATATAGGACAACCCCCGTGCAAAACAGAATGGCAATTCTCTAAAAAAATTAAAAATAGAATTACCATATGATCCAGCAAGTCCACTTCTGGGTATATATTCAAAAGAAAGGCAGGTCTCAAAGAGATAACTCTACACCCATGCTCATAGAGGCATTAGTTACTCTAACTGAAACGAGGAAGTTCACAAGAGTCTGTTGACAGATGAATGGGTACGCAAAATAGGACATATATACCCAACGGAATATTCTTCAGGCTTCAGAAGGAAGGAAATCCTAACACATGCTATAATATGATGAATCTTGAAGACATTATGCAAAGTTAAATAAGCCAATCATGGGGCGCCTGGGTGGCTCAGTGGGTTAAGCCTCTGCCTTCAGCTCAGGTCATGATCTCAGGGTCCTGGGATCGAGCCCCGCATGGGCTCTCTGCTCAGCAGGGAGCCTGCTTCCCCCCCTCTCTCTGCCTGCTTCTCTGCCTACATGTGATTTCTCTGTGTGTCAAATAAATAAAATCTTAAAAAAAAAAGATCTTTAGATGTTCATTTGCTTCATTTCATAACAAGTCCATGAGGTAGGGACCATCTGAGGGAACTGATGGCACGGGGACATGGTCACTTGCCCAGTATCACACAGCTATTAAGGGAGGAACCCTGGATTCAAACACGAGCAGTTTGGCTCCTGGGCCTGTGCTCCTAGCCACTACACACACTATCACGACGAACCAGACCCAGAGGCTTTAAGTACTTACCGGAGTCATCCAGCTAACCAGTGAGATTCAAACCCAGCTCTGTCAAGCTCCAGGCTCCTTTCCACCCCTCTCCCCAGGGACACCTGACATAAAGGGAAAGCCTAAAAAGGAGGAGCCGGAGGGCGGTGGCAGGAGCCTCCCCCCATGGGGCCATGTGGGCCACGTTTCCACAGCTGGGAAAAGAGGATCAAACCAGACATCCTGCCGGGCCTTTCTAGCTCAGGAGGTCTAAGAGCGCACGGGAAGCTGAAGGGCCCAGGCGCCCCCTGCTGTGCGAGGCTGCCAGTTACCACTGAGGTGGGTCTTCAGAGGTCTGCCGTCTATCAGCTCCAGATGCTGCCAGACCCACTTGTAGTAGAAAGGCGAGGTCCCGAGGTCTATCAGACGCAGCACTTCACAGCTGCCCTGGAAACATCAAGGGACACAAACAAAAGAGCTAACCCCTGAAGCTGGGGGCAAGCCAGGCTTTGAGGATAAGCTCTACTGCATCTTACCCGAGTTTACTTGGCTTAATGCAAGTTTTCAGGTTCTTTTTTTTTTTTTTTAAACACAAATGTTATCTATTCATCATAAGCTCAAATAGCTAAATAGGCATGAGAACTAAATAAATGTTGGCATGGGGTGGGGGAACAGTCACCCTAGACAGTGGTGCTGTGACAACTGGTGAAATTGACTATGGACTGTAGATTATATGTTACATCAATGTTAAATGCCCTGATTTGGATAATTATTCTGCAATCAACTCCTGACTTTAGAAAAAAAATCACTTAAGTATATAGGGGTAAGAGACTATAATAAATGATATTTAACTTTCAAATGATTCGGGCAGGGAAATATATATATAGAAGCAAATGTGGTAAAATCCCAATAATCGTGAATCGGGATCAAGGTTATACAGTTCTTTGTTCTGTTCTTACAACTTTTCTATAAATTTAAAAACATTCCAAGATTAAAAGTTTAAAAAATATTCAAGCCAAATAGAAGACATAAAGAAAATTAATATTATTTTATCCTAACACCCAGAAATAATAAGGAGTAGCATTTTGGTGACTATTTTTGCAAACTTTTCTCTGTAAATATATAACATAGACATAGACAATTTTTCATAAGCGAATTCTTTTATGTAAAACACTCTTGTGACCTTTAAAAAAAAAAAACAACAACTCAATAATACAGCAGCGCCTGGGTGGGTTAGTCAGTTGAGTCTGCCTTCGGCTCAGGTCATGATCCCAGGGTCCTAGGATCCCTTATTGGGCTCCTTGCCCAGTGGGGAGTCTGCTTCTCCCTCCATCTTTCTCCCTGCTCATGCTCTCTCTCTCCCTGATAAATAAAATCTTTTAAAAATAAAAAAATAAAACTCAATAATACATCAAGAACATCATTTTACACCAACTAACATGGTTCTACATTATTGTTTATAATGATTGTATATTATTCTATGTATGCCATAACTTACATACGATTTAAAATAAGAAATTGTTGATCAAAAGAAGTCAGACACAAAGAGCACATATTGTATGATTCCATTTATATGAAGTGCAAGAACAGGCAAAAGTAATCTTCTGACAATGTCAGAAGAGGGCCCTCTTTGGTGGTGGTGGGGATTTTGTCTGGGAAAGGGTGTTACAGGGAGCCTTCTGGGGTGCTAGAAATGATCCCTACCTTGATTTGGATGATGCTTACACAGGTGTATACCTATGTAACAATTCACTAAGCTAAAAACTTTAGATGAGTTCTTTATTGCATACATGTTATACCTCAAGAAAATATTTTTGAACACTAATATTCAGTTGTTTCTAATTTGTCAGTATTATATATAACTGTGATTTTGTTCAGGACAACAAAACTCCATTTATAAAACTCACCACCTTCCCAAACTCTGCTACAGTGGGGATGTCAGTGACCCAGTTCCAGCTAATGATACATATGTGGAAGACCGATGGATAAAACTCCCAAGAAATTTATGGTTGCCCTCTCCTTTACTTCTGCCTGAAACTCAGATGTGACGGCCGGAGGTGGACAGTCATGTTGTGACCACTAGGATGAAAGCCATAAGCTGTGGATAATGAGGGGAGAAGCAAGAAGGGGACTGGGGTCTTGAAGCCTTCCTCCAATAGCTTTCTAGCCCTAGATTGCATAATTCTAGACTTTCCACTGCAAGACAAAATTACTATTCACTAAGCCACCGCAGCTGGGTTTCTATAACAGCAACTTTAAGTGATAATCTTGCACACATGTCTTAATATCTAGACTGGTCATTGAGGCAGTTCACAAACACTCAAGTTCTCCCCACAAGCATAAGGCAGGACTGTATTTTTCCTTTGAATCAGACATGGCCTTCTCACTTGCTTTGGTCACTTTACTCAGCAAAGTGACTTCTGGTAATCTGAGTGGGAACTTTAAAAGCCAGTGCTTTATTCTCAACATTCCCTTCCCCTGTCCTTTTGACCATGGAAGCATAGGTGAAGATAGTTTCCAGGGTTCTGGGTCCCCGAGGGACCATGAAAAGCCAGGCCTCCTGCTGATCTGCTGTGATCAAGTAGTGGGATGAAGGAATGCATCTTTGTCAGTCAGCCCACTGAGATTTGAGGATTGCTTATAATTGCATTATAATCTAGTTTATCCTCGTGTAATACCCGTGTTTGTCCCCTTGGGATTGTTTCCTATAGGTATGTTGTTTTCAACTATCTCCAGCAGTGCATAACACAGCCTGTTATAGTTTTGTGTTACATTGAAAACTGAGTTTTCATAACCCTTTTAATCTTTCCTAATCTGATAGGAAAGAAAGATATGCATTTTTTCTTATTTTATATCATTATAAAATCTTACCCTTTTTTAGTAGGAACTGTAAGACACACGTTATAGTTAAGGTTCAAGACAGATTACTGTTAAAGAGGAAGGAGAAGGGATCAAACATTTAATAAGCCTTAGTCTAGCCAGGTGTTGGGCTTGGAGGTTTAGTCAACACTTATGCAACATTTATCAACAAGGAACCTGGTGTCAGAGGAACACAGGTGAACATCTTCCTCTCAGAAATTCTCTCCTGGGTCTTTAATCCCATCTGTATCTCTGTAGAAAACAATTCCACCATGTGCCCCCAAATGATTAATTGTTCAAAATTAGTTGATTGTGGGCATTAGGTATGTTTTCTATGCCGCCAGGAAACTGCTTTCCCTAACTCTCCCGGGTCCCCAAGACACCCAGGCCACTCACTGCTAATATCGTCCTCTAGTGGCCACATCTATGAACTACAGGATCCCGGACGCCCCAGTCCCCTCAGATGAATACTCCAACAGCAGGCCTGATGGGAAATAAAAATGGGAGGAAAAAAAGCAGTGCCTTTAAAAGGGGCAGGTGCTCTTCAACTCCAGCTAGAGGGGGCTGCATCACAATACAGCCTGGTGTTGCCTAATCTCCTGAATATTCAAAAGAAGTCAGAAATCTGAAATTTTATTTATAATCTTCGCAATAACGATTAGAGGAGTTTTCTGTAAAACACATTAAAGGACAAATCCAATTCACCTACTAGCCAGGATCCCCCCCCAACACACAAACACACCTGCTGTAACTTTGTGACATCTGTATTATTCTTCTCAGAAAGAACTTCAAGAGCGCCTGCTTTAGATTCACCAGCTGTGCTTATTCAAATGCAGATTGCCGGAGTTAAAGCATGAGACTCTGGGTGAGGCAGAAATTTGCATTTTTAAGAAGCCTCCTAAAGTGTTCTTTCTGCTTACTCAAATCTGAAAAACTCTTCCCTTAAATCAGAGTTCTCCAATTTTAGTGCACATCAGAATCACCTGGAAGGCTTGTTGAAACAGTTTTGGGGGCACCTGGGTAGCTCAGTCATTAAGTGGCTGACTTCGGCTCAGGTCATGATCCCGGAATCCCAGAATGGAGTCTCACATTGGGCTCGCTGCTCAGCGGGGAGTTTGCTTCTCCCTCTGACCCTCACCCCACTTGTGATCTCTCTGTTTCTCTCAAATAAATAAATAAAATCTTAAAAACAACCCCCCCCCGAGTTTGGGATATTGAACAGCTCTTGGGTAGGCCTGAGAATCTGCATTCTGGTGAGTTCCCAGATGATACTGATTGATGCTGCTGATCAAGCAACAGCACTCAGAACCACTGAATTCGAGGATGAATTCATCCTCGAGACTCATCCTTAACAGACTTTATGAGGTAAGTGGTCCCACTTTACAGACAAAGAAATGGAGACTAAAACAGACTAAGAACTTTCTGCTGGTTAAGATCTAATCATCATACTGATTAAAGCAAGTCTTGAACTTTGATCCCTTACCACCCCTGCCCCCAATCTTCCCTGGGTACATAGTATCAAAAGCCCTCAGAGTTAAATCTAGGAACACATGGCATTCTTGGCTTTGGAGGTGATCACCCAACATTTTAGGGAAGAGGAAGCAGATGTCAGGGAGGAGAAAGGATTGCAAAGTAGGAAGGGTGGTCTTCAGGGCTCTCTGCTACCAGTCCCTCTGTTAGGCTCTCCCCCCTCTCCTCACAAGGCCACGAGAAGTCTCCAGACCTAGCACACTACTCCTCATGGCTGGCAAGGGCCTCATCCTCATCCCCACCATCCTCAGGGTCAGACCCTGTGCTTCCAGTCCTTGAGAGGGTAGAAGCTGGAAGCCAAATCCTCCCAAACATCTCCCAAGCCTCCTGGCGGCTAAGGAGGTGATTTGGGTTTCCCCGACCGGATGGGCAAGATTTGGTTCTGGACGGCAAGCCATCCACTGTGTTCGTGGAGGCAGTGGCTATAGACGTGGCTTCCTGAACTTGGCAGGAGCAGCAGCACCTGTGACTGTACAGTCTGGACTGGGACTAGGAGTCATTTGGGGGTCCCCTTCAGTATAAGGTCTGTTCCCTCAGGCCTCCCTGTCACCAGTAAGTCTGTTCACCATTCAACATCCTCCAAAACTCCCTTTCTGCTTACATTTAGCTAGTCTTGACTCTCTCCTCTGGGACTGAACCCAAAATAACAGCACAAACACCCACCCGGTGTTAAGTTTAATAATCGGCTCTCTGGGAAAAGGTACACATGTCCATAAATCTTAGTCTTATTAAGGGTGTGCTGCATATAATTTATAAATAACAATAAAACATATTATACTCTTACTAAAAGTTCCAAATAGCCAAGGGATTTTCATAGAATGCTGTTGCGGACTCTGGTTGAATTTTTTTTTTTTTTTAGTTAATTAATTAATTAATTAATTTGATAGAGAGAGAGAGAGAGAGAGATCACAAGTAGGCAGAGAGGCAGGCAGAGAGAGAGGGGGAAGCAGGCTCCCCGCTGAGCAGAGAGCCATATGTAGGGCTCGATCCCAGGACCCTGAGATCATGACCTGAGCCGAAGGCAGAGGCTTAACCCACTGAGCCACCCAGGTGCCCCTCTGGCTGAATTCTTATAACCATGACCAATCTATAGTCACAATTCAACCATGATTGGAGTAACAAAGTTGCATCCAATCCAACTCTTTTCCCAATAAACTTAACACTATTAAGTCTGGTTTGTAATCTACTGGTAAACGACTTCTCACCATTGTCCAAATTACATTCACTAATAAACCCCCTTTAGCTTTGGCGCTATGTATATTGGAATTTCGCTTGTTCAACAGTGATGTAACTCCCATGATGAGTCTATTATGAATAGTGTTTAAATACTGGAAAAACATTTCCATAATTTTCTTCTCTTCACAATGTGATGGCTACAGACCCAGCCCACTTTTAAATTTAATCTGCATCATAAACATTCTCTCTATAGTTTTTTTTAAGACAATCAGCAAAACCATAAATCAAAACCTGACTCAGGGTATCTGCTGATTTCCACTGTCCTGCTGGGGCCAATTTTCAGCTACCAACATGAAGTCACTGACTGTGCAAGTGGGAAGAGATGTGCACAGTTGCACAGTGTTTCTACCAGATATAAAAAATAGACATAAACTACAGAACACAGGTAATAGTAAAATGCAGTAATGTCATGAGGAAATGATGAATTTTCATTATTTGCTACCCTTGTTTTCCATATAATATATTTAATTATAGGTTTATATAATTTAAGTTTTAGCAATTATTTTGTTTATGGTTTTGCAAAATTCCTGAAATCTTAATCAACTCTCATAGGCCAGTAAGAACCAACTCCAGCACACAGCCAATCTTGCCATTCCTTTTGTCCAATGGCCCAACACTTCTAGGCTCAACTCCTCACCATCTCCAGGAAGCCTTCTTTAAAGCCCCAGCCTTTAGAGAGGTCTCCCTACTAAATCCTTGTAAACTCAAAGAGTTTGCGCTAATCACTTGGTAGTTGGCCTGGATAACCTTGTCTCTGCTCAGACGATAGTGGAAGAGAGATATAAGGAGAGAAAAACAGTATTTTCCATCCTCATATCCCTCCAGAGCATGAACCAAACTTGGCCAAAAAATCAACAAATGTTTGGCAGCTTAATATGAGCAACAGCTATATGGGAGATACTAAAAGTTTGGGGGCAGAATCCTTGTTCTGCCACTTACTAGATGGGTGACCTTTCCTAAGGTATCTTAACTTCAACTTCCTCATTTGTAAACATGGAATAAGAATGTCTTCCTGATAGAGCTGTGGCAAAGATTTATGGTGAAACGGTACTATGTACACAGTTCACCAAAGCAACTGCTTGAAATAGCAAAAGATGGGGGCAACCAATCCCTCAGTAGGGAACTGGTTAGATAAATTCAAGTACAATCATATAGTAAAACACTGCACAAGTGGTAAAAAGAAAAAAATATATATATACATATATATATGAGTGGGTTCTTTATGGACTGATATGGAACAATCTACAGAAATACTCTTAAAACAGCAAAGTACAGAACAGCCTGTGTAGCATGATGCCATTTATGAAAACAAGGAAAAAAACATATATGCATTTGCTTTTATATACAAAGAGCAGCCACAGGACAGACACAGAAGAAAGTGGTGACAGTGACTGTCCCTGGGGAGGTACACTGGGTCGCAGGGGGAAGAGGTGAGAGGGAGACATTACTCTTTCGAACCTTTTGGATTTCAAACCATGTGCACATAAACCAAAATAAACAAAAACAATTAACAATGCTAGTAGAACCCCTAGTACAGGAGCAAATGGTCTCAAAAATATGGTGATTCTCATAACAGTAACGAAAACTACACAGGGGTTGAGCAGAGTCCACAACTGATAGACAGGTTGACTCAAATTGCAAATACTAACCCCTGAGTAGAGCTTTGGAGTCAGACAGACCTGGGTTGAACCTGGCCACTGCCCCTCATCGACTATGTGACCTTGGACAAGCCACTTAACCTTCCTGTGCCTCAGTCTCTACCTCTGTCAAATGGGAATAATGGCAGTACCGGCCTATGCTGGGCTGCCGTGGGGCTGAAATGACACAAAGCACATGGAGCACACAACCTGGGACAGGGTAAGCACTCAATAAATGTCAGACTCTGTTTTAATTATCAACCAACAGAGAAACTGGCACAGGACATAAAGCAATTCACAAAAGATGAAATTTGGATAGTAGACAAACATGATGAGTCTCACTAGTAATGAGGAAAAATGTAAATTAAATCCTCAATGAGGTAGCAGTTGCCATCTATGAAATTAGGAAAGTTTTAAGGGAATGACAGCCGAACCCAGCAGAGGTGTGTGGTGCTGGCAAAGGTGCACACTGTGGAAGCGCAAAACCAAGCAATTCCACTTTTTTTTTTTTTTAGTTTTTTTTTTTTTTTTTTTAAGATTTATTTATTTATTTATTTGTCAGACAGAGAGAGAGCACAGGAGCAAGCACAGGCAGACAGAGTGGCAGGCAGAGGCAGAGGGAGAAGCAGGCTCATTGCTGAGCAAGGAGCCCGATGCGGGACTCGATCCCAGGACGCTGGGATCATGACCTGAGCCGAAGGCAGCCGCTTAACCAACTGAGCCACCCAGGCGTCCCTTTTTTTTAGGTTTTATTTATTTATTTGACAGACAGAGATCACAAGTAGGCAGAGAGGCAGGCAGAGAGAGGAGGAAGCAGGCTCCCTGCCTAGCAGAGAGGCTTGATCCCAGGGGATCATGACCTGAGCCGAAGGCTTTAACCCACTGTGCCACCCAGGCACCCTACCACTTTTTTTTTAAGATTTTTTTTTATTTATTCAATTTTGCATGAATACAAGCAGAAGGAGTGGCAGAGGGAGAAGCAGACTCCCCGCTGAGCAAGGAGCCTGATGCAGAACTTGATCCCAGAACCCTGCAATCATGACCTAAGCCAAAGGCAAACGCCCAACTGACTGAGCCATCTAGCTGCCCAAGCAATTCCACCACTGAAAATATTTTCTGAGGTGATGAGCTCATGGGTGATTTCTTACCTCTTTCCAGAACTATGTTTTATAATGTGGTCATATCACATCTATAATTTAAAGATCATTATATTTATTTATTTGAGAGAGGGTCAGAGCACAAGCAGGGGGATGAGCAGAGGTGGAGGGGAGAAGCAGACTCCCCACTAAGCAGGGAGCCCGACCCAGGGCTCAATCCCAGGACCCTGAGATCATGATCTGAGCTGAAGGCAGAAGCTTAACCAACTGAGCCACCCAGGCGTCCCTAAAGATTATAATTTTAAAAACTGATCTGGCATCATTAAGATTCAAGGGCCAAATATGTCATTTAAATATCTGTATGTAAATAAGCCTATACATGATGAGCTCAAGGAGGGGATACCTCGTTCTAATTAATAGTGTATCTCAAAGTTACAAAACCCTCAGAGGGAGGAAGGCCAAACTCATGGTATGTCTTTTACAACTGGTACACGGACTCTCAGAAAAGGGGAGTGCTGCAGAACAGGGCTCAGCCCCGCCTGTGTGGCCACAGGACATTACACTAGGCATACCTCCTCGGCTTCCACCCCCCACGCCCATCCCAGGCCTCTCACCTTGCTGACAAACAGGATGGAGGACAATTCCATGAAGTCTTTGGAGATCAGCTGCCCATACGAGAACTTCTCCACCTTCCCCAGGGCTACAAGCTTCCAGAGCTTCTCATCAGACAATGACTCAAACAGATCCATCTTCCTGAGGGGAAAATCCTATTAGAATTCATCACCTTCGGGGCTCCTGGATGGCTCAGTGGGTTAAGCCTCTGCCTTCTGCTCAGGTCATGATCTCAGGGTCCTGGGATCAAGCCCCACATCGGGCTCTCTGCTCAGCAGGGAGTCTGCTTCCCCCTCTCTCTGCCTGTCTCTCTGCCTGCTTGAGATATCTGTCTGTCAAATAAATAAATAAAATCTTAAAAAAAAAAAAAAAAGAATTCATCACCCTCCATCCCAGAAAGTGCCCAGCTCTCAGCAATTTCCAGAAAGGGAATGTCATCTTGCTCTTGAAAATGCCTGATGTGGGGGCGCTTGGGTGGCTCAGTGGGTTAAAGCCTCTGCCTTCGGCTCGGGTCATGATCCCAGGGTCCTGGGATTGAGCCCCACATTGGGCTCTCTGCTCAGCGGGGAGCCTGCTTCCTCCTCTGTCTCTCCCTCTGCCTGCCTCTCTGCCTACTTGTGATCTCTGTCTGTCAAATAAATAAATAAAATATTAAAAAAAGAAAATGCCTGATGTGGAGGATTTTACTCACCCTTCAGTTGCCTTACCTGGCCTGTGGCACCCTCTCTACTCCAGTGCTGTCCTCTCTCACTTCCACTGTGCCCTCCAGGGGCTCCTTTCTGGCTCCATCCCCCAATCTAGTGCTCACTAGGCAACTCCCAGAGTGCCTCACTTCAGCTCACCTGCTATTCTGGCCCCCAGCCCAGCAGTCCTCCCCGTCCCTCTGGTTTGGGCAACTCACTCCAGCCTCCTCCAGCCCGTTAGTTTCAAAGACTTGGGCCTAGGCCTAATGAATGGGGGTCATCTGGACTCCCCTCTCTTTGCCTTTGTTCCCTATGACTGAAGGCCCACCCTGCAGTGCCACCACCCCACCACCACCCCAAGCTCATGCACTACCACTCAGTGGCTTTCCGTCCCTCACGCACAGCCCCACAGGGTTGCTAACAACCATCTCAAATTTTCTCAGCTCCCACAGATCATGAGCCCAGAACTTGGGTGACTCAGGGCACTGAGCTCATCCAGGGCACCAAGGGGGAACAAGGTCGGTGCCATGTCCAAAGGACTGGAGACATGGGAAGGGAAAGCAGATCTCCACAGAGGCAATACCCCTGGGCCCCCACTTCCCATGATCATCTCATTCAACCTTTACAAGGCTTTGGGAGAGAGATGAATCATTACCCCCATTTTATAGAGCAGGATACTCAACTCAGAGAAAGGAGGTGATCCATCTAAGGTCACATGGTTGATAAACCCAATAGCTGAGATTGCAGCTCAGCCCCATTCTTCTACAGTGTGAAAACAGGAAGTGCTCCTCCCCCTGCAGGGCTAAGCCCTCCCTTCGCAAGCCCCAGTCCCTCTTACAGCTCCTCCTTTCTCCACCCTCCCCCAACCCTACAGGGTGGCCCTCTGTACCCGGTACTGCTCTGGAGCTGCACAGTCCCACAGCCTGTATTTTCAGGGCTGGGGCACACACTTCATCTGATGTCCATTCTTTTCCTAAAGGTGAGTAACTAGAAGGGATACAATGAGCACCTGTGTGTGCCCGGCATAACGACAGCGTGGGATTACCATGGCGAAAGGGCCACCCTGCCCTCACGACCGTATGTGCTTCCTGCCTGATGTCTAATAAACTGTAAAGGAGGTATTATGTAATCAAGAATCACAGTTTGGGGGCGCCCGGGTGGCTCAGTCTTTGGGTGACCTCTGCCTTTGGCTCAGGTCATGATCTCAGAGTCATGGGATCAAGCCCCTCATTGGGCTCTCTGCTTGGCAGGGAGCCTGCTTCTCCCACCCACCCTACTCTGCCTTATCTCTTCTGTCTACTTGTGATCTCTGTCAAATAAATAAAATCTTTAAAAAAAAAAAAAAGAATCACAGTTTGGCTGGGACTTTAAAGAAACATGGGGTGTGGGGTGCCTGGGTGGCTCAGTCGTTAAGCATCTGTCTTCAGCTTGGGTCATGATTCCAGGGTCCTGGGATCAAGCCCGACATTGGGCTCCTTGCTCTGCAGGAAGCCGGCTTCTCCCTCTCCCACTCCCCCTGCTTGTGTTCCCTCTCTTGCTGTTTCTCTCTCTGTCAAATAAATAAAATCTTTAAAAGAAAAAAAAAGGAACACGGGGTATAATAGAAGTATTGGGGGGCATTCTTCTCTATTCTGGAGTGATGGGGTTGGTTAGTGAGGTGGGGCAGTGAAGGCCAGAGACTTCTGAAATGAACATTCTGGGTACATCACCCCCCACCCCCAAAGCTTGGTTTCCTTCTGGAAACTAGACAGAGCAAGAGAAACAATGTCACAGGATTGAAAGAGAGAAGTTAAAAGGCCTGGGACAAAGGGCTGAGTACACATGAGCTATTCTATTAGTACCATCCCATAAGGAAGGGATGTTTGAGCTGAGACCTAAGGGTCTAGCAAGAGTTTGCCAGATGGAGAAGTTGCATGAGAGGTGTCTCCTGTCTCAAAAGCATTCTGGGAGAGAACAGCACTGCCTGTCTCCCACTGTGCCTACGACAGTCAGATGCCTAATAAACACACAGCGGGGAGATGCTGGCTGATGATGGAGGTACCTAAAAAATTCAAATCGATCCTGAGCATCCTTTTGGAATTCCTGGTCCAGCTTATTCTCAAGGAAGTCTTCCCTGTCAACAACCAGGAATTCTGTTTCTTCCATACAGACCACAGTGGCCCTCCTTAGTGAAGGAGTCAGAATGCCCAGTTCCTGTTGGGTAGACACAGGCAAAAGCAAGTGAGATGCTACCTCTTGCCTTTTCCTCGCAGCCCTGCCCACCTCTTTCCTGCTTCCATCAGCCCCCAGAAGTCTCTACTCCCCAGACTGCGGACTCCCCAGCTGGCCCTGCGCTCCTGTTCATTCCCCACTCCTGGGGGCCCATCCCCTCCCTCTTAATATGCTGCTTGTGGAAGAAAAGAGGCAACAGGCTTGACCAGACCAGAGAGAGGAAGCCGGAAGGGCCTTGTGGAGGGGTCACTGCGTCTCTGTGGGGGTTATACAGAGAACATGTTCCTCAAACATCACAGACAGAGGAGCCAGCCTTGGACATCAGCCGGTCCAGTTGATTGGCCTGTGACAGGAAAGGGTGCTGGGATCCACAATAGGGCAGGGACTTACACACAGGAGAAGGCAGGACTGGGCTCAGCTGTTCTGGCCGGAGTCCTATCGCCCGCCTGCCCCACCAAGGCCGACCTTCCTCCGGCTTACCCCAAAACAGTCGCCCTTGTGCAACAATGTGGGGTGGGCGTCCAGGAAGGCGCTGCTGCCATCGTCATCCTCGGTCACTGCGACCTTGCCCAGGTAGATGAAATAAAAGCTGTTGCCCCTCTGTCCCTTCTTGACGATCACGCGCCTGCGCCCAAACCTGAGAAGAGACCAAGGCCGGTAGGTCTGGAAGCAGCAGGGAGCCTGGCCCGTGCTGTGAGGAGCTCTGCACTGTGGTGCTCTTCTCTCTGGGGCAGGAAGGCACAGCCTGGGACCAGAAGAGACCTCGCAACAGCCCAACCCCAGCCCCATCAAGCTTGACTTCTTCACTAACATCCACCGAGTTGCCCGCCTCCATCAGACTGAAGCTTCCTGAGAGCAGAGCCTTTGTCAGTCCGCTTCAGCACACGGGACATGCTCAGTGAGCAGCAGCTGAATAAATGAATGACCAAATCCTGAAAGTAATGGCTGAGTAGCTAAATGATGGAGGCCAGGATCCCAGTCCTGGTTCTGCCCTGAGCTGCATGGCACTGGGCACTCATATTCTCTCTCCAACCCTCAGGGTCTCTTGTCTGTAAAATACAGATGAACAAGCCTAGAAAAAAAAAGGATAAATGGTCTTTTAATCCTCAAGAACTCACTACACAATTGGGAACCATTAGGGTAGAGGTGCCCAGGTCCAGAGCAAACTGGGAGTTAGTTCTTAAGCTCCCAGGGGGAAGATTTCTGCATTTCAAATATAAGTTCAGATTCCACTTCCTTCAATATTCATTCATTTCCAGTAAGTTAAATAAATATCAACTGTGTCTATCAGGCAAAGCGAGAAAGGAGAGATTTTGTCCTGAAAATTATGGTCAAGTTCAGGGTCTAAATAAGGTTTAAAAGTGCTTTAAGAGAGGTGAGCACAGGTGAATTCAGAAGCATGGAGCAATGGCACTTAACCCAGCTTAGCAAAGCCAGAGCAGGCTGCAGGATAGTGTCTGGAGTCTTCCAGGTAGACAGAGAGATGGAAGAATGTTCCAGGCAGAGGGACCACCATGTCCAAAGGCACAGAGGTGGCTGAAAGCATGGTGTCTTCAAAGGAATAACAGTGAGCTCCATTAGAAAGGAAAATGGAAAACAGGGAGGTCAGGGGAGCCAGTGGGAGAGAAATTTGACTAGGTCCAATCATAAGACACTTCAGACACTGGGCTAACTTTAGATTTTACCCAAAAGGTAATGGGGAACACAAAAGTCTGGAAAGAGGAGGTGGCCCAAAAGATGATGACTAGATGGGAGAATATTCAGCTGGAAAATGAGACTTTGGGGGGAACACAACTAGTGCTCATCCAAGCTCAGACTCCTGGAGCTGCAGTTGGAAAGACCCTCAGAAACCATCTAGCTGATCCACATGGCTGAGATGAGGGAAGTGGGACCTAGGGAGCCCCAGGCTTGCTGAAGGCACACAATGAGTCACACTCGAGTCAGCACTAGACCCCAAATCTCCTAGAGCAGACATCTGTGGCTTTGCTGCCAAGTGTCGGGTCACCTTTCCCACCAGCCACACCCTGACTTTACTTTGGGGGGAACACTTTAATTCTTGACTCTCAGACAATCCGTCATCTTGCTGCCAAGAGAGAGGAGGTTTGGTGGAGAAAGTGGTTTATGAGAATGGACTGAGCCGGAAGCTAGAGAACTATTCCAGGACTTTTCAGATACATAGGCCACCCCTGGCCCAGGTAGGTTTTCTGTCCCTTGTGACTGAAAGAATCCTGTCTAACCTGCTCATTTCCAGTCCCAGAAATAATCAACTAGCTGAACAGGGCTTTAAAAATCATCACCTCAAAAAAAAAAAAAACCATCACCTCTTCATCTTCACACAAACCCATAAAATCTGTATCAGTAATGAGGATTCTGAGGCTCAGCAAGGTTAAGTGGCTTGCCTGACCTCAGAGTGGCAGATGCCCCATCACATTCCAGAGCTTCTACCTCAATGATTCTTTTTCTTTGCATGACACCATTCTGCCTGCTGTGGAATCTTACTTTAAGACCACAGTGACTTGCTCTTTCCTGGGTTGGACACAAAACAGATGGTTCCCTCTGCCTGGAATGTTCTTGCCTGCACCTCCACTTGTCAAATACACTTACTCCAATGCCACCTCTTCTGTAAGCCTCCTTTGGCCACACCAGATGGAGGGTTCCCTCGTCTCCTGGGCTTACTGCCTATAAACAGAGCCTACACAGGTCGTAACAGTCCTTAATCTAGTGCTAGTTTTGATTATGTGACCTGGGACCTCCGTGAAGGAAGATATCAGGACACAGACCTATAGTGTCCTTACAGCCTCCATTTTCAAGACAGGCCTTACCTCAAATATTTCTGCTAGGCTTCTTCTCTTAAGCCACTGAAATGTCCAAGAAAAGCACATCACTTACACTTCTCTAATACAATGTATTCATATGGTGTTTTGTGTCATGGAACCTTGGACAATCTGGTGAAGCCTTCACAGAATGTTTTAAATATATAAAACAGGGGCCCCTGGGGGGCTCAGTCAGTTAAGCATCTGCCTTCCACTCAGGTCATGATCTTACGGTCCTGGGATCGAGCCCTGCATGGGGCTCCCTGCTCAACAGGGAGCCTGCTTCTCCTTCTCCCCCTCTGCTGCTCCCCCTACTCGTACTCTCTCTCTCAAATAAATAAAAATCTTTTTAAAATGTTTTTTAAATAAATAAGTATATATAAAAAATAAAATACAGCAGAAACAGTTAATAATTGCCTTTTAAAATCCAAATTGTGGGGGCACCTGGGTGGCTCAGTCAGTTAAGAGTCTGACTCTTGATTTTGGCTCAGGTCATGCTCTCAGGGTTGTGAGACTGAGCTCCGGATGTGCTCTGCGCTCAGCAGGGGAGCCTGCTTCAGAGTCTCTCCCTTTGTCCCTTCCCCACTCATGACCCCTCACACTCGTGTGCTCTATCTCTCAAATAAATAAGTCTTAAAAAAAATAAAACCTAATTGTGGTCTAGCAATGTATGTGCATCTTTATTAAGGCACTGAATAACAAAATCTAGCAGCAGATCTAATTACTACCATAATTTCAAAGATGTGATGAATATAAATTAATTTTTTAGAAATCTGCAACAACATGAGTGTGTATTCTTGGTGATTTCTTTTGGTGAAAAAGTCACAGGAATAGCTAACACTGTCATGGTTCATTACCTACATCCGCGATTCAAGGAAATGATAAATTTTAGTTAGAGGTTAAAGAAAACAATCTTTTTCTTAACCAAGTTCACAGACCCTTGCCCCGTTCCTATCTGGACATAGTACAACCACCTGTGACCCACTGTGGCTTTTAGGGTGTGGATGTGAGTCTCAGCTCTACCTCTCATGACTTGGGTGACAGAATATGAGACATTCTTCCCCTCTGAGCCTCTGCTTCTTCATCTGAAAAAGGAGGGAACTGGACCAGATCCTTTCTGAGGATCCTACCCAAGCCTCATCAGATCCAGTGGCTCCTTAATCCTGGGAAGACTATCAATAAATGAAGGAGACCAAGTGTGCTACAAGCTCAACAAGGAGCACTCCAGTGATCTGACAGATAGCTTTTCACAGCTGGGGTGCCACAGAGACACCAGCAGACTGGCCATGGCCTCGTCAGGCAGCTCTTCCCAGTCCAGAACCCAGGGGTGTGCCCCTCACTGACCGTTCAAAGCGCATGACCTTGGCCAGGAGCAGCTGCAGGGGCTCTGAGTAGTTACGGTAGCTGTCCAAGACCTGCAGGAGGTTACAGAGGGCCTGGATCTCAGGCTCCGTCCTCCAGGAAGGCAGCTTCTGCGTGATCTGCATGGCTTTTGGAGGGAAGTGACCCTGGGGAGAGAGGACCAAAGTGACACACAAGATCCAGCAGTTTCCCCCAGGGGCCAGTGGGCAATTCCCCACACTCCTGCTCTTACACTCTCCTACTCCCCGTACAAGAGTGGCTGACACGTACTGAGGGCTTACTGCATGCCTGGCATCAGGGTATGTAACTTACACACACCATCTCACTGCGTCTTTGCCCAGCCCAAGAAGTGAAGCAGCATTACGATTCCCATTTGACAGATGAAGACACTCAGGCAGGATAACCTAGATCTGCTACGTGCCAAGAGCCTTACCCCCAACTCCTGACCATACTGCCTTTGCTGTTCACTGACCACCCCCCCGAGACAATAGAGGGCTCCCTGGGCTCCAGGGGACCCTCATAATATGTTCACTGCAGTCAGGGGAGACTGCCCTTGCCTCAGCCAATATCTTGGCATGCTACAGGAGACTAAGGAATAAAGAGAACCTACAACCAGGTCCTGGTGAACCAAGACTCATGGACCGGTGGGCGGACAGATCCATCCACTCACCCCCAACTCCCACCTGCTGGGAAAATGGTACCTGAGTTTTTTTTTTTTAATTTTATTTATTTATTTGACAGACACAGATCACAAGTAGGCAGAGAGGCAGACAGAGAGAGAGAGGAGGAAGCAGGCTCCCTGCCGAGCAGAGAGCCCGATGCGGGGCTGGATCCCAGGACCCTGAGATCATGACCTGAGCTGAAGGCAGAGGCTTTAACCCACTAAGCCACCCAGGCACCCCTGGTACCTGAGTTATTAACACCCCTACTGGCTGCTCATCTCACTTAGGATAAAATCTTAACTCTGTACCTCAGCCTAGGGGCCCCACATGGTCTGACTCTTTTCTTTCCTATCCTCCACTGCCTCACTTCCTGCCTCTCTCCTTCATTCTCCAGTTTCTAGCCTTCTACCCATCTCTTGCAGGTGCCAAGCTCACTTCTGTCCTGCAGTCCTTGCTTGGGCTGTTTCCTCTGCCTGGAATGTTCTTACCCTGCATTTTCACATGGATATAGCTGCTTCCTCCTCTTCATTCAGTTCTTAGCTCCTATTTCACCACATCCTCAGGGAGTCCCTAATGCATCATCTGACCTAAAATAGTAGGCCCCCTTCCCAGCAGTGTGTAGTTTCTGAATCATTTTTCCCCAATAATTCATATTTTCTGAAATGACCCTATTTTTTTTTTAAAGATGTTATTTATTTATTTATCAGAGAGACAGGCACAGCAAGAGAGGGAACACAAGCGGGGGCGGGGGGGGCGGGGCGGTGAGAGAGGGAGAAGCAGGCTCCCCGCAGAGCAAGCAGCTCGATGTGGGGCTTGATCCCAGGACGTTGGGACTATGACCTGAGCCGAATGCAGACGCTTAACGACTGAGCCACCCAGGTGCCCCGACCCTATTTTATTTTAAAGATTAAATTATTTATTTGAGAGACAGAGAGAGAGTGCACACACACGTGACTGAGGGGGCAGATGGAGAGGGAAAAGCAGACTCCCTGCTGAGCAGGGGGCCCCACGTGGGGCTCTATCCCGGGACCTTAAGAGGGTGACCTGAGCCAAAGGCAGATGCTTAACTGACTGAGCCACCCAGGCACCCCTCTTTTTTGCTAATGTGTATATTATCTATAATTTCCCCATCCTACACATACACACACACACACACACACACATTCTCACTCACTCTAGAACTGCACTATCCAATATGATAGCCATTAGCCACACATGGCTATTGAAATTTAAATTAAATTAAATTTAAAAAATAAGTTCTGGGGCACCTGGGTGACTCAGTTGGTTAAGCATCTGCCTTCAGTTCAGGTCATGATCCCAGGGTCCTGGTATGGAGCCCTATACCGGGCTCGGGGAGCCTGCTTCTCCCTCTCCCTCTGCCTGCAGCTCCCCCTCCTTGTGTTCTCTCTCTCTCTCTTTCTGTCAAATAAATAAATAAAATCTTTAAAAAAGATTAAATTCCTCAGTCACACTAGCCACAAAGCACAACATGTGTCTGTTGGCTACTATATTGGACAACACAGACAATTGAACATTTCCATTATCTCAGAAAGTTCTATTGGACAAAGGTGTCCTAGGATATAAGCCCCAATATAAACACAATAGTGGCTTCATCTATCTTATTTACCCCACTCTAGAATAACATCTCACATGTAATGGGCACTCAACAAAATAAAAATTTATGGAAAGAATGAATGAATGCTGGCTAATTTTAGGTAACAGTAGTTCTCACAGAAGCAAAAAAGAAGTGGGACATGAGAAATTCTGGACAGCAGGTCTGAAGCCTTGCATGTCCCCTTAGAGGGGCAGTGTTGCTCAGTGATTAATAACACACAGGTTCTGGATGTCTGGGTGGCTCAGTCGGTTAAGTGTCTGCCTTCAGCTCAGGTCATGATCCTTGGGTCCTGGGACTAAGCCCCAAGTCAGGCTTCTTGCCCAGCAGAGAGTCTGCTTCTCCCTCTGCCCTTCCCCCCGTTCGTGCTCTCTCTCTCTCAAATAGATAAATAAAACTTTTTAAAAATTTAAAAATAAAAAAAAACAATAATGCATAGGCTCTAGATGCCAGGTACCTGGGTTTGAAACCCAGGCCGGCTCCTTCCTAGTTATGTGTCCTGGGACAAGTCACGTTTCCCTGAGCCTCAGTTTCCCTATCTGAGAACAGCAGAACCTGAATGTATAAATAGCAGAGCTAATACATGTAAGGAGCTTATAATGGGCCTGGCTCCCAGCCTGGATTATGGGAGCATTGATTTTTTTTTTTTTAATTAAGTAGGCCTTTATGCCCAGTGTGGAGCCCAACATGGAGCTTAAATTCATAACCCTGAGATGAAGATCTGAACTAAGATCAAGTCAGATGTTCAACCAGTTGAGCCACAGGTGCCCTGTGTTGGCCATTTTTAAGATCTGAATCCAATCTTCTCCCTTCCTAATCCTCTCTTGCTATCAATAACCCATTGAGATTTCTATGACAGGGTCCATTTAGGACAAAACACAGATGACTCTGGTTTCTAGGAATAAAACTGATTCTCCAGGCCCACTAGGGTCCCTAATTCTTTTAGGAAATCTCTCTCACCACCCCCACCCCTTAGAAACTGCCTTCTCTGGATCCCTATAGAACTAACTCTGTTATTTAACTTCCCAGGTAACTTTCCTCACTTTAACTCCTACTTAGCTCCTTAAGGGAAGTTATACCACCTAGAATCCCCACAACCAGACACAGATCTAGGCCTAGACTGGTAAGAGCTTCAAATCTTTCCTATAACAAATAGATCCCTTTAAAATTTAAATTTTGGGGTGCCTGGTCAGTTAAGCATGTGCCTTCGGCTCGGGTCATGATCCCAGGGTCCTGGGATCGAGTCCCACATTGGGCTCCCTGCTCAGTGGAGAGCCTGCTTCTCCCTCTACCCTTCCCCTGCCCCTGCTTGTGCTGGCTCTCTCTCTCGCTCTCTCTCTTGCTCTCTCTCAAAAATAAATAAATAAATCTTTAAAAATTTTTAAATTAAATTTTCATTTAGTATCCAAGATTTGGTGAGAAGCTGGGAAAATAACGATTCTTGAAATTCAGAAAACAATCACACAGTCCAAAGCCTCACCCAGATATGAAGCTTTCCCTTGCCAGAATGGCCATCCAACAGCCGGGGCAGGGGGAATGGGGTTGGTGTGCCCAGTGTCTCTCAGAGGGCTTGAGGCCAAGACAGAATTCACACACAGGCCAGGGTATGTCTCCCCACCACCTGATTATTTCTCCTGTGTCTAGAGCTCTTACAGCCTCTATTTTGCCTTTTGTTCCTTGTCCACGGGTCTGAGTACAGGAGCTCTCCCTGCCAGTTCTGCTCAGCTCTAAGGTGACAAATGGGTTCAAGGGTGCTCACAGCTTCAGAATGTCAAGACCGGAATCTTGGGTCACTGAGATCAGCTATTTCATAGATGGGGAAACTAACTGGCTAGTTCAGAGTGATACAATGGATTGGTGTGGGAACCCAGACTGGCCCCACCTGTCCTGATACCCAGCCCAGTGCCTTTTCCAGGCCTGATGCAGAAAGAAAATTCCCAGCAGCAAGGTCAGAGTTATGCATACCTCCTCTGCAACAAAGTCCATAGTATCAAACATGATTCGGCCTTGCCTCCTTTTCTGTGGGGGGGAGAAGAGAAGAAGGGGGAGAAGAAATAGAATCAGCAAGACTACTCCTAGAATTTTGCACCGAAACCCTCCTCTCCCCATCCGTATGGTAGGCAGGAAGCCACGGGAACCCTCCTACCAGCTGGCCCTCTCATGTTGGCCTCTGCTCAAAAGCCCCAACTCAGCCCCAGACTCAGGCCCAGTACTTACATGTCATTGTTGAGACAGAGAGAGAGGAGGAGGGATGAGGATAAAGATAGGAAGGATGGAGAGAGAAAAGGAAGAGGGGAAAAAAGCAAACTAATGGGAAAGTAGAGAGGGACAAAATGGAGGCATCAACGAAGCCAGCCTTCCCTAAGTGCCTGTCAGGAACCAGGCATGCTCATCTACCTTCCTTACTCCATTTCATCCTCAGGACAGAGCAGGTATTACTCCGCCCCCTTTTGGATTCGAGGTGGGTGAAGGAACCTGCCCAAGGACCACACACTGAGTTATCAGTCCTCTCCTAGAGTATGGCCAGAAGAAGGAAGTGTTAAAGGTCTTAAGGATGAACTAATCCAACTCTATCACCTAACAGTTACAGGGGGGATGTGGGAAGAGTAGGGGAAGGGGCAGAGAAGTGGAGGGGGGAGATATTTGGGAAAAGGCAGAGGAAAGGAAAGGGACATAAATAAGGCCCTGACCCCCACCTGAGGGAAACCAAGATTCCCCCAACTACCTCTCTAGACATATCTCAGGTCCTCCTTATCCCAGAGCCCCATTTATAGCTTACGTGCCTGTGTGATGCATCTCAAGAAGGCCTTGAAAGAAAGCAATGGTATTCAAAAAGATCTGGATTCACAAGCTCTAATAAAAACTGGTCTGCAGCTCTCTTTACCCAACCCCACACTCCCGCCCCCTAGCTCTCTGCCCAGCGGCCATAGGACCCCCTTAGGCTGCCCTGAACAGGCTTCTGCTCTGCTCAAGTCTACTCTGCCCAAACAATGTCATTAAGTTTTAGCCTCATGCTCCCCTGATGACAAGGCTGATCTGGATCTTTGGCTTCCAAGTGCCCAGGCACCGGCCCACATCTTCTGGTAACCAAAAACTCCTGGCTCCCACAGCCCACTGCTTTACGACTCCATGATGAAGCCCTAAGTCAGAATGTCCTTCCTAACAGCGAACCTCGGTCTCCCAGTTCCAATTCCTCCACTCCATCCCTTCCCAAATTATGGTCCAACCACCGGGCAGAATCTGGCTGTAGATTCATTTGGTTTGGCCAGCATAATGTCTTTAAAATATATGAACTTGAATGTCTTCAGATGGGACATGCTCTTCTTTTCTGCAGACCCACAGGCCCCTACTCCCTGCTACACCTTAAACTCAGCCACACACACAGTTACACCTGCTGGCCCCTCAGAGACCAACCCAAGATGGCCTCTCTTTCACTCATCAGCACCACCTTTACGCCTCTCCTTCAGAAACCATTTGGGACAATTTCTTGGAGTGAATCCCTGGGTGCATTTGGGAGGCAGGGCTAGTCACTCTGGGCACAACAGGAAAATGGGCAGGGTTCATCCAGAGATTGGGAGAAACTTTGGGGCCCTGAATAGTAACGAAGACGCCTTTGGGGATCTAGAACAGGTTAGCAGAATGGTGATCAACCTTTCTGAGCTAAAAAGTGTATATGATCTACCACTGGGATAAATTTTTTATTTGAAATGGGGACCTTCTAGAAAATCTAGAAGCATGGCCTCCAGAGTGAGCAGGGCCCTGCATGTGTTCCTTTGCTTAAGTGGAGGGAACAGGAAAGAAGGTAGAGAAGATGAACAGTGGTGGGCATTCAGAAAACCCTGACTCTAATGAGGCTTCTGGATTTATCTGGCTCTTTTGATCTCAGTTGGAATGAAGATGGCTTCTTCCCTTCTCCTGCTGTTTCTTTCCACATGGAGGGAGTTGTGCTGTTAGAACACTACTAGCCCCTCTCCTTCCACATTGAGAAGGAGTAACTTAAACTCCTTGGTGAATCTGGAAGGAAAAACTGGGTGAAATCATTCCCTCTCCATCCCTCTGAGCCCACATTCTGTTCTGCCCTCCTCTGCTGTGAGTTTAGGGCAGGAGGCCCTGCTCCCACAGTAGAAGTCTGCCGTGGTCCAGCACTGCCCATGACTGGGCACGTAAGGCTATCCAATTCTGGAGTTTAGTCTTAGGTCATCCTCTCACTTGATGATACAAATCACCTTCTCCAATAAGTCTCATCATTGACAAAAATGACAGTTGGGTCTCCCACCCACTTTACCCCTTGTCTTCTCTCTGTTGGTTCAGTATACAGTCTGAGAAGTGAGGTGCTATTTGTTGGATCCCCTTAAACCCTCCCAATCCTGCTAAGACCAGCTGCTTACATCCCAGAAGGAAAAGATAGGGTGCTTTCTGTGAGCAGTCTCTATGATCTGATATTCCCGGAATCCCCTGAGGCCCTGGCGGAACATTTTACACACTCGGATCATCACGATGATATCCATGGTGAGCTGGTACAGCCCCTGTGGAAAGAAAACAAATTAGATCAGTAGAAACCACTTGTTTTCAACAGCCACCCTCAGGCTGGATGGCGCTGACAAGGTGAAATGGGATAGGATTAAACGCAGGGGTATGCTCGAGCAATGGTTACATTTTAAGGAAGTCTTCAAGCCTGTTGAAATCATGTTGGAAGCCTGAAAATGTCCACAGCTGGGTGTATTTATGCCGCAGAAACTGGCAACTCTACTACAAACCTCCCTCCCCAGGAGCTGGTTGGAAAAACATTCTCCAGCCTGGCTCTAGTTAAATAGCAGGTCCTTCACTTCAGTCCAGGAAACAGCACAAGTGACAGTAGGCAGCAAGGGGTGATGGAAAGAGCCTAGATTTTGAAATCAGATGGGTCTGAGGGAAGAGCAGTGACGCAGATGCAAGCCTTTGCCTTTGAAGACAGAGGAAGGGAGCCATGAGCCAAAGGATGTGAGCAGCCTCTAGAAGCTAGACAAGCCCAGGAAATGGGATTCTTCCCTAGACCCTCAAGAAAGGAATGCAGTGATGCTGACACCCAGACTTTAGCCCAGGGAGACCCATGCCAGACTTTAGCCTACATAAGATAATATCATTCGTCTTAAGCCAAGAGATTGTCTGATCTGTTATAGCAACAATAGGAAACTAATAAAATCATTCGTCCACGCTGGGCCATCTGATCCCAGGCAACCTTTAAGCCTGGGAATTTGGACTTGGAACTGAGAACAAATCAGACTCTGTATCCCAGCGTGAATTTGGCAGTAAGGGCAGGCACCCTCTGCCTGCCAAGTAAATACAGGGGATAGGGAAACAAGTTCAACACCAAAGAGACAAATCCAGAATGTGAAACAATCTACAAGTCAACTAACCCAGTTTCTTAAGAGACATACAAATAAATGCAAAGTATGAACCTTTGGATCCTGATTCATAATAGCAAGCTGTAAAAGCCATTATTTAAGGGACAAATAAGGAAATTGGGTGTGCCTGGAGATTAGATGATATTAGGGATATTAGTGTTAATTTTCTTAATATTATAGTGATGTTGTAATTATGTCCTTATTTTTAAGAAGTGTCATAAAAAATTCAACTTAGTGGTGCCAGATGGCTCAGTCAGTTAAGCATCTGGGGCTCAGGTCATGATCTCAGGGTCCTGGACTGAGTGCCACATCAGGCTCTCTGCTCGGCAGTGAGCCTGCTTCTCCCTCTCCCCCCGCTTGTGTTCTCATGCTCTCTCTCCCTCAAATAAATAAAATCTTTGGGGGAAAAAAAAAGGGAACTTACTCTCAAATGATTCCACAAGCACACACAAATACATAAAGCCAATATGGCAAAATGCTGACTGTTAGATCTAAGGAGTGATCATTATATTTCAACTTCTGTGTTTGAAAATCTCCATAAGGAAACAAATGCAAAAGCTAAAAACTTTCATTAACTTTTGTTAATCAGGAGGTTAAAAAGAAAATGAAAAGACAAACTGAAGACTGCAGGAATACATTTGCCATGTACAGAATCAACAAACGATTCCTATCCAAAATTACAAAGAATAAGTATTACTGGAAAACTACCATCCTAAACTGCTTTTTTTAATTTTTAAAAATTCTACAAATCAAAGGAAAAATACAAATAACCCTAAAGGAAAAATGAGCAAAGAACACATAATTCAAAGGGAAAGTCCAAATCTCCTACAAATAATGAAAAGATTCTGAACATCACTAGAGATCATGTAAATGTAAATTAAGCAACAAGATACCATTTTACACTTACTGGATTTGGGGAATGGGAGACATTTCCCATGGACGCTGAAAACAAGTGAAGTGTCCATTAGTAGGGAAAGGTATCAACATATTATCGTACAGTCCCAGGACTGAACATAGCCCTAGAGCACCACATGTCAGTGTGGGTAAAGCTCACACAATTTTGAGTGGAGGAAAGGTTGAAAAAGGATGCCATTTAGGACACCATTTTTTAAAATGTGCTAAATACTATGTTGCTTATACATATATACACATGTAATAAATTTTTAAGATCTAGATAGGAAGGGTACACATCAACCTCAGGAAAGTGGTCCCCAGTGAGGAAGAAGGGAATGGGACGATGAGGAGCTTTGCCAGTACCTGTAACATTTGTATCTGAAGGAAATATGGGGAAAGGCTTTATTAATAAAATTAATACTTTTATTTTCCACCAGGCACTATTCTAAGCCCTTTTGATGTATCAACTCATTTCATCCTCAACGATAAATCAACGCGGGGCACCTGGGTGGCTCAGTGGGTTAAGCCTCTGCCTTCGGCTCAGGTCATGATCTCAGGATCCTTGGATCGAGCCCCACATCAGGCTCTCTGCTCAGCAGGGAACCTGCTCCCCCACCCCCTGCCTGCCTCTCTGCCTACTTGTGATCTCTCTCTCTCTGTCAAATAAATAAATAAATAAAATCTTTTTAAAAAAACAATAAATCAATGCAGTAGATACTATCATCTGTCATCCTTTACAGAGGGGAAAATAGACACAGCAAATGAAGTAACTTGCTTCATACTAATATTAGTCATATGACTAACAGGTGATAGGGATTTGAACCCAGGCTGGGTGGCTCCACGATCTGCAGGCTCAACCTATCACTCTATCCTGCTGCCAGGCCTTATTCCCTCTGGATCTCTTAACAGCCTGAAGGATGGGTACAGAGGAGTTGTTAGGGGCTCAGAGTATGGCCTGTGACATGCCAGTGTCGGGGGATAGCCGTCTACAGAGAACGGGTCAGAATTCAGTCTTTCTGAAGCCTAACTTGGAATTTATTCTTTGTGTCATGCTGTGACTCCAAAAGATACCTAGTAGGCCTTCTCTTACACCTGCCCCTCCATTCCTCAAAATACCACTCTTCCCTCCCAGGACGCTTGACACTCCTCACCAGTTCCTTCTTCAAGATCTGCCACGTATAAGACACCATATATCTCCTCATGGTTCCTGACTGGCAAATAGCAAAACTAGCCCCTTTGCCTTTCAAGGGTAGGACCACAGGTCCTTCCCAAACAATCCACTTATATTAGAAACAAATAGCTTCCCTTGGTGGCAAGGTAGGAGTTTCTCTCCACTCCTTACCAACACCTTCTGGAAGCTTTGTTCTGAGAAACTATCATTCTCAGAATCTCCTTATATCACAATGGAGGATTCTGGGAGAGAAGGCAGTGGGAAGGAATTGCAATCTGGGTGTCTAACATTTATTGAGCACCCAAAGGCATTATCTTAGTTAATCCTCACAACTACCACAAGGTAAGGGTCCTCACACCCACTCCATACATAAGAAAGAATGAGGCCCCAAGTAGCTAACTGATTGCCAGTCGTGGGGCCATCTTAAAGTAGGAGCTTCTGGGCTCAGAGCAGGAGCACCCAACACCTCAGCCTACAGGGCTCTCCAATGCTTAGAACTTGGGAGACCCTCCAGTGTGGGTACATGACGCTGTCCTATAAATCTTGGCAAATCAGCAAATCAGGAACACTTGGAAAATCAGAAGTCCTCAGCTACATGGGGTGCCAAATGTTGAAAGGAACTCAGTGACTAGAACTCAGTGACTCTGAGGTCCTTGCAAAAGTAGAGAATATAGGATTTGAAGTACTGCTGTCTACTAGATTAAAGATGGCAGCTGATGATCGGAATTTGCTCTTATATGAGAATCTTTTTTTTTTTTTAAGATTTTATTTATTTAGGGCACCTGGGTGGCTCAGTGAGTTAAGCCTCTGCCTTCGGCTCAGGTCATGATCTCAGGGTCCTGGGATCGAGTCCTGCATCGGCTCTCTGCTTGGCAGGGAGCCTGCTTCCTCCTCTCTCTGCCTGCCTCTCTGCTTACTTGTGATTTCTCTCTCTGTCAAATAAATAAATAAATAAATAAAATCTTTATAAAAATAAAATAAAAAAAATTTAAAAAAGATTTTATTTATTTATTTGACAGAGAGAGAAATCACAAATAGGCAGAGAGGGGGGAAGCAGGCTCCTTGCTAAGCAGAGAGCCTGATGTGGGGCTCGATCCCAGGACCCTGGGATCATGACCTGAGCCGAAGACAGAGGCTTTAACCCACTGAGCCACCCAGGCGCCCCTTATATGAGAATCTTAAAAAACAAAAACTATGACCTCAAGTATTGCCTGATTGGCCATTCCTATCCAGCTAGGCCTATCTGCCAACCTTCTCCCAACTGACAGCCAAACGGAAGGACACTGAACACAGTGAAAACAGCCTGACAGCCAGGAAGACTCAAGCTCTGAATTACTAGATTCAAAGGCCACCACTCCTAGAGTGAGACACTGACCACTTACAGAAATGAGAAGAGACAGAATTGGGTTTTCTTTCTCCCTTGCTTAGAGAAAAGATGCAAAGAACTCAGGGATAAACAGAGTAAAAAAAAGTTTCAGAGAAAAAGAGAGAAGCAGTGTGGATTTTTTGCTTCTTCTACCATAGACCTTGTTTTAAAGAAGGAAATACAAAAGTTTAGGGGCTTTCTGAAACAAACTACTGGGGATGGGGAAGGCAAGAAAGATAGCAGGAGATGGCTATAGATAGGGAGGTATCCAATTAGTCCTCTGAGCTGCCTGAGATGCAAGTGACATGTAGAGGACCCAGACCAACAAGGGGCATTGGAGGATGCCAGTAAGTAGGGCCAAGCCCTAATGAGAAACTGAAATTAGATACTCTCCACCTCCCCTCTTGCCAGCAGTGATTGTATAATTTCTGTAGGAACTGGATCAGTGTTAGGGAGAAAAAAGGAAGTTTGGAGAACTCTGAACTGGCCTAAGATGAATCAATCAGCCTGAAATTACATCCCCTCAAAATTACTGAATTGGATCTCAGTTTACCTGAAGACATCTAAATTGTCTAGTAGGAGGCAGGATGGGGACTCAGAGTCAAACATTAAAGTCAGTTCTAGAAATTAAGGAAATGTTGGGCACATGGGTGACTTGGTTAAGTGTCTGCCTTCAGCCCAAGTCATGATTCCAGGGTCCTGGGATTGAGTCTTGTGTTGGGTTCCCTGCTCAATGGGGAGTCTACTTTTCCCTCTCCCTCTATGCCTCCCCCCATTCATGCTCGTTCTCCCTCAAATAATTAAATAAATTTTTTTAAAAAAATTAAGGAAATGTCATTTCTGTCCCAGTTTCTTTTCTTATCTTTCTTTTTAAAAGATTTTATTTATTTGACAGAGAGAACACATACAAGGGGAGTGGGAGAGGGAAAAGCAGGCTTTCTGCTGTGCAGGGAGCCCAATGCAGGGCTCAATCCCAGGATCCTGGGGTCATGACCTGAGCCAAAGGCAGGCACTTAACGACTGAGCCACCCAGATGCCCCTCTGTCCTAGTTTCTAATCTACAATTGAACTGTTATAAAATAGAATGTCAGAGAGGGCATTGGCCTTATTCTTATGTGATCTTGGGTAAATTACTTAACCACACTGGGCCTCACTTTCCTCTTTTTAAACTGAGTTAGAGTCAATTCCACAAATAATTTCTTTTCTTTTCCTTTCTTTTTTAAAGGATTTATTTATTTATTTATTTGAAAGAAAGCGTGAGCAGGGGGAGGAGCAGAGGGAGAGAGAAAGAATCTCAAGCAGACTCCCCGCTGAGCACAAAGTCCAACGTGGGGCTTCATCCCAGGACCCTGAGATCATGACCTGAGCTGAAATCAAGAGTCAGACACTTAACCAACTGAGGCACCCTGGTGCCCCAAATAATTTCAAGATAAGATCCTTATTGTTTTGCTAATTATAAGAGTTATACAACAAACATTTATAGAACTCCAACTAGATGCAAAGCATGAAAGGTGAAGACATGGTCTCTGCTCACAAGTTCATGATATTGAGGGGATGGAAACCACAGCCATAAGAGAAAGTCGCACTAAAATAAAGCTAAAAAGAGGGGCGCCTGGGTGGCTCAGTGGGTTAAAGCCTCTGCCTTCGGCTCAGGTCATGATCCCAGGGTCCTGGGATCGAGCCCCGCATCGGGCTCTCTGCTCAGCGGGAAGCCTGCTTCCTCCTCTCTCTCTCTCTGCCTGCCTCTCTGCCTACTTGTGATCTCTGTCTGTCAAATGAATAAATAAAATCTTTAAAAAAAAATAAAATAAAGCTAAAAAGATAAATGAAGAAAGGGCAGGGCCTGATCAGAGAGCATGAGATGTGGCTGGAATATGTGATACCCAAGGGGTACAGCAGGAAGTGAAGTTGAGCAGGCAGAGGTCATAAACCAGCCACGCATGGGCCAAACTGAGTTTGCTGACTGCTTTATTTGACCCACATGGTGTTCTGGTTAAAATATTGTTAAAACTTAACTTGATTATCTTTAGTTGAGGAATGGGGAATTCACCATGTGAATCATGGAATTCACCAAAGTCCTCACTACAGAGAAGCATGTTAGCTGCAAGGCATGTTATTTATTTACAACTCCCAGTATAGGATCTATATGGCTTCTTTCAGGCCTAAAATCCTCTTGACTATATAATTAGTGGTTAAAGAATTGTGGTCCACAGGCCATATCTAGCCTGGGATCTTCTGACAGGTTTTTTTTTTTTTAAAGATTTTATTTATATGTCAGAGAGAGCGAGCACAGGCAGACAGAGAGGCAGGCAGAGGCAGAGGGAGAAGCAGGCTCACTGCCAAGCAAGGAGTCCGATGTGGGACTCGATCCCAGGATGCTGGGATCATGACCTGAGCCGAAGGCAGCTGCTTAACCAACTGAGCCACCCAGGCGTCCCAACAGGTTTTTTTTTTTTTTTTTAATTTGAATTGTTGGGCACCTGGCTGGCTCAGTTGGTAGAGCATGCTACTCTTGATCTTGGGGTTGTGAGTTCGAGCCCTATGTTGAGTGCAGAGATTACTTAAAAAAGTAAAAAAAATCTTTTAAAAATGTTTTTGAATTAGTTGTCAACACTTAAATACTAGGATTTTAAGGGAAATTATCTAGGAAAACATAATTTACCCAAGTCACCCTAATATAAGCCATCTCAATGGACTAATTTTCAATGGAAATAACAGAGGAAGTTGTAACAGAACTCTCTCACCACCTCCATCACCAAGAAAGGAAATACTACTGGGTCCTGAAGAGAAAGCTAGAAATTAATCTCATATATAAGTATTTGTTTTTAAAATCTTAAATATTGGGGCACCTGGGTGGCTCAGTGGGTTAAAGCCTCTGCCTCAGTTCAGGTCATGATCCCAGGGTCCCGGGATCGAGCCCCACATTGCACACTGGGCTCTCTGCTCAGCAGGGAGCCTGCTTCCCCCTCTCTCTGCCTGCCTCTCTGCCTACTTGTGATCTCTGTCTGTCAAATAAATAAAATCTTAAAAAAAAATAAAATCTTAAATATAAGCAAACAGAATTCAATAGTACATTTAAAAGCAGTATCATTGGGGGTCACATCTGGGGAACATAGTCAGTTAGGTGGCTGACTCTTGGCTTTGGCTCAGATTATAATCTCAGGGTCGTGGGATCAAACCCCACCTTGTCTCTGCACTCAGCATGGAGTCTGCTTGGGTTTCTCTCTCCCTCTCTCTCTGCTCCTTCTCACCTCCCCCTGCTCCCTCTCTCAATAAATAAATAAATCTTTTTTAAAAAATAACATCATCGGGGTAGCTGGTTGGCTCAGTTGGTGGAGCATGTGACTCTTGGTCTCAGGGTTGTGGGTTTAAGCCCCATGTTGGATGTAGAGATTACTTAAAAATAAAAGAAAAAACATTTTTTAAAAAGGAAAGAAAAGGGGCCACCTTGGTGGCTCAGTTGGTTAAAGCCTCTGCCTTCAGCTCAGGTCATGATCTCAGGGTCTTGGGATCAAGCCCCGAATCGGGCTCTCTGCTCGGTAGGGAGCCTGCTTCCCCCTCTCTCTGCCTGCCTCTCTGCCTACTTATGATCTTTGTCTGTCAAATAAATAAATAAAATCTTTAAAAAAAAGAAGGAAAAAAAATCATTTTGGAGCACCTGCCTGGCTCAGTCAGAAAAGCATGCAACTCTTGGTCTCAGGGTTGTGAGTTTGAGCCCCACATTGGGTGTAGAGATTACTTAAACAAACATTTTTAAAAATCAAAAACTTTTTTTGAGAGAGCCACATTAATGAACAGGTCACTCTTGGGGACAACTGGGGCTCTAATGTGCTAGGACTTTAATAAGACTGCACAGAGCATGCCTCAAAACTGTCCCATTGGTTAAGGACTACCCCTGGAGGCATTCATGGACCAACTTTTCTGGACTCAGCAACCCAGTGGCCAGAGAAGGCTCTCAGCAAAAGAAGCTGTCCTGTTGGCCTGTGCAGAAAGGCAAGTCAGAGGGTTAAAGCCAACAGAAAATGCCGAGGGCAGCAAGTCTCAGGGAGAGCTGGCAGAGAGGTCCACATTTTCCCCAAAAGGTGGTGCTTTGGAAGGCAGAACCAACAGCACCTTCTGTAGAGCACTGGGATCAGAAGGGCTGGGCTCTGAGAACATCCCTGGTGCCACTGGCACCAAGAAGCAGGACTCGAAGCCTGGCCAGGAAAACGCAGACTGCCATGCTTAGCGCCCTGCAGCTGCCAAGCTCCATCTTGTTCACTCACACAAAACCTTTGTCAGAAGGAGGAGCTTTGCTGATGACTCTAAGAGACTTCCTGCCAGCCTGGAATTCTACTCTAGTCCCTTCCCCATGCTCACCTCCAAATAGCTAGTCCAGAAAGAACTCACTTCATTTAAAGGAGATTTATAATAAAAAATAAATAGCACCAGACCCATATATTACAGAAAAGTGGGGAAGGTGGGGGCAGGGAACAAGAAAAACAAATGGTAGATGAAAGGCACTCACAGAAAAAAAATCAACATGAAACAGATGATAATCAGGAACCACAAAGAACTCAAAGGGCTTCATACATTTCAAAAGGAGTTCAAAGCAAGATGCAATAGTTCAAAGAGATGATGAAGCAATTGGAGGAGATGGGCATTGGCAGAGCTCAGGAAGGAAGTGGGTGTTTGTTTTTGTTTAAAAAAAAAAACAAAAACAAAAAACCTCAGAACTGAAGGTCATTTCAGAAACATCAAAAAGGTAGCCTTGCTGAATACAGAGGTCAGAACTGCAAAAAGCAAGTGAGGGAGTTGTCAATGAACACATAAAAAGGAATGAAGAAATACTACTATTAAAAGGTATGGAAGGGTGCCTGGGTGGGTTAAAGCCTCTGCCTTCAGCTCAGGTCCTGATCCCAGGGTCCTGGGGTTGAGCCTCACATCAGGCTCTCTGCTCAGCAGGGAGCCTGCTTCTTCCTCTCTCTCAGACTGCTTCTCTGCTTACTTGTGATCTCTGTCAAATAAATAAAATCTTAAAAATAAAAAAAATTAAAGGTATGGAAATATAGAGGAAAGGGAGTGGGTTAAGTACATGGGTTTCCTCAACTTCAACTTTTAGAGATGTTAATCTTTTTTTTTTTTTTTAAGATTTTAGTTTTAAGTGGAGTGCCTGGATAGCTCAGTAGGTTAAGCGTCTTCATTTGGTTTGGGTCATGATCCCAGGGTTTTGGGATTAAGCCCTGCTCAGAGGGAGAGTATGCTTCTCCCCTTCCCTCTGCCCCTCCCTCCACTGATGTGCTCTCTTTCTCTCTCTCGCTCACTCTCAAATAAATAAATAAAATCTTTTAAAAATTTATTTTTAAATAATCTCTATACCCAACATAGGGCTCAAACTTACAACTCCAAGATCAAGAGTTGCATGCTAGCAATGTTCTTAGCAGTATTATTTACCATAGTCAAATACTATCTACCATAGTAGAAAAACCCAAATGTTCATTGACAAATAAATAAGCAAAATGTGCTACATATATGTAATGGAATATTAGCCTTAAAAAGGAAGGACATTCTGGGGTGCCTGGGTGGCTCAGTGGGTTAAAGCCTCTGCCTTCAGCTCAGGTCATGATCCCAGGGTCCTGGGATCGAGCCCCACATCGGGCTCTCTGCTCAGCAGGGAGCCTGCTTCTTCCTCTCTCTCTCTGCCTGCCTCTCTGCCTACTTGTGATCTCTGTCTGTCAAATGGATAAATAAAATCTTTAAAAAAAGAAAAAGGAAGGACATTCTGATACATGCTATAATGTTGATGAAACTTGGAAATGTTGGAACTGGAAACAAGTCAGACAAAAACGGACAAATATTGTAGGATTCCATTTATATGAGGTTTCTACAAGAGTCATATTCATAGAGACAGAAAATAGAATGGTGGTTACTGGGGGCTGGGAAGAGGAGTGAATAGGGAGTTATTATTTAATGAGTACAGAGCTTCAGTTGGGGAAGATGAAAATTTGCTGGCAACAGATGGTAGTGATGGTTATAGGACAATGTGAATATACTTAATGCCATTGAACTATATACTTAAAGATGGTTAAAACAGTAATTTTTTTTTTATATTTTAGCAAAATGTTTCTTTAAGTTTAAAAAAATGAAAAACACAATGTTCCCCTTCCCCCTCCATTCTTAAATGATTATCTAGAAGCCATTAGGTGGGACCAGCCATAGTAGGCATCTGCTTGGGGATGGAGGAGGCTGTGGTTGGCAAGCAGGTAGCGATGGAGCACTGGGTAGGGTAAGGAGGATGGGAGATGGAAACAACAGGAGAAGATCATGAGAGCCAGTTTCTCTCTGTTGAGAAAGAGAATTAAATGTATGGAAAGGGAGAAAACTAGAATAAACCCTATGGTGTTGAACTTGAGTTGAAGATGTTGGTATGAACACATGGATTTCAACATATATACACTGATATAGAAATAGATATATAAGGGGTGCCTGGGTGGCTCAGTGGGTTAAGCCTCTGCCTTCGGCTCACGTCATGACCTCAGGGTCCTGGGATCGAGTCCCGCATCGGGCTCTCTGCTCAGTGAGGAGCCTGCTTCCCCCTCACCCTCTCTCTGCCTGCCTCTCTGCCTACTTGTGATCTCTGTCAAATAAATAAATAAAATCTTTAAACAAAAGAGAAATAGATACATAAATAAATATAATTAAAATGACAAAAATTCAACTGAGTAAATTTGAACATCTAATTGGCTTTATCACACAATTCACAAATTATGGAACACTTACTCTAGCCAGCAGAGATAATCTGAAGAGTTATGCAAAATAGCTTTCATAGAGAGGAGTGTGGAACAAGCAAGTCACGAGCAAAGGAAACATGAAAGTCATTAGAGGAAAGCAAGAGTTCAGGATGATGGCTTCTCATTGGATGAACCACAGCACTTCCCATTGGCTGGGCTTGTTGTGGGGGCCAGAAGAATATCTTCCTTCTGTGAGAGTAGTGAAGTAGTTACGCCTTCCTGTTGGAGATGCAAGGTACCTCTCCTCCTGTTTGGGGTAACTAGCCACAAGTGGTTGGTTGTGTGAGAGCTCTCCCTACAAGCCTTCCTAAGTCCAACTTTAGTTGAGGTTTCCTTTACTAACTTTCCCAGTACTTTTCCTCACTCTGTTCATGAGGGAGGCTAGGAGCTGCGATTATCCCAACAGCAATGAACAAACCCAGTGCCCAAATCTTGGTTTTTCTTCCTTTCTTTCTCTTTCTCTCTTTCTCCTTCTTCTTCTTCTTTTTCAAATCTTGGTTTCTAAACACCATTCTCCACTAAAAGAACAAGGGTTTCTTGGAGAAATGGCTGATTACAGAGCTGGGTTAGGGAAGGTACAAGATGTATGGAATATTTCAAAAAAATGATGGGGATGTGTCAAAACGACATAGAAGGGGTGCCTGGGTGGCTTAGCCGGTTAATCCTCTGCCTTTGGCTCAGGTCATGATCTCAGGGTCCTGGTATTGAGCCCTGCATCAGGCTCTCTGCTCAGCAGGAAGCCTGCTTCCCCCCGCCCCCCCGCGCCTCTGCCTGCCTCTCTGCCTACTTGTGATCTCTGTCAAATAAATAAAAAAAACCTTAAAAAAAAAAGACATAGAAGTCAGCCTAAAGGGGTTCTTACTCGTCAAATACAGGGTAATTTGGGCATCAGAAAAAATAATGAATTCCAGTGGCAACCAAGAAGCAGTAACCCATTACAGGCATTCTCCTCTGTCCATTGTAACCAAAACTTTGGATAAAACACAACTTGGGACTCTCATAAGTAAATAATGGTAAATGTAATGGGGTGGGGGGTGGATAGTAAAAACGAAAAAAAAGCCCCAATGGGGCTGAGTTTCTTGGTTAAATGAAGCCACAGGAAACAAGTCATTAGACAAAAATCATATTTTTACATACTATTGAACAATTAGAAACTGAAAATTTTAAAACACCATTTTAGTAGCACTAAAACATTAAATACTTAGGTATAAATGTAATACATGCAGATTCTGTATGCTGAAAACAATAAAACATTGATATAAGAAATTAAAGAACATCTAAATAACACCAGACCCGGTACCAGTTCCTTTACACATATTTTCTCTTTGACTCCTCAGAGCCATTCTATGTGGTAGTTACTACCCCCCAGGCTCATAAAGAGTTTGACTTATCTAAGGCCATATGATAAAAGAATTCATAGCAGCTTCATTTTGGAATAGCCCTGAACTGGAAATAACTCAAATGTCTCAACCAGTGATTGGCTAAGCAAACCATGGTACATTCACACCATGGCTTATTATTCAGTAATAAAAATAAATAAACTATGAAACATATAAAACAAGCTAGATGAATCTCCAGGGAATTATTCTAAGTGCAGAAAGCCAGTCCCAAATGGTTATATGCTGTATGACTCCATTTATATAACATTTTTGAAATAACAAAATTATAGAGATGGAGAACAGATTACTGTTGCCTACGGCTAGAGACTGGGGGTTGGGGAGAGGGAAGGGTGTAATTATAAAGTGGTAGCATGATGGACTGTCAGAACTAGACCTCAAGACCTGACCTTTGCTGCCTACCTGCTTGAATTCACCAACCTCTGCTCCACATTCTTCTCTAAGCTCTTCTTTCCAGCTTATCTCTTTAACTCGGGCAAAAGACCCAACAGGCAGAGCATCCTGTGATGGAAACTGAAAACCCTCAAGCAGTAAGGACTGCCTGAACAAAATGCTATAGCTGGCCCAGACCAGTCCCAGATCAGTTTGAACTTAACCCCTGACCAACACATGTGCAGATGGGCCCTGGAGTGATCAACTGTTACCTTTACCTCATTATAATACAAAAATCTCCACTCAAAGAGGAGCAAACCTCATTTACATAATACACAATGCAGGTATAGGTGTGTTTCCCTTAAAAGTGCACACACGACTTTGTGCCCATCTTGATGACAAGGCTCTCCTATCTAAATAGTCATCCTAACCCTAAAAAAAGGAAACCATTCACCCTTGCTCAGAGAGTCAGGGCTTTGGAAGTTATTACCCGTGATCTCCTTACTTGCTGCAAACATAGTTTACATTGTGAGAGCACTCTACATGGTATAGCTTCTATCTGTGATTCCCCAAGGATCAAACTCACTTTAGTTCAGTTACAGGAACTTAGCGGTCACCAAACATTTCTAGATACTGATTGTGGCACAGGTGCATGAATCTACATGTGATAAAATTGCATAGGCCTATACATATACACAATTAAGCACTTCTGAATAAACTCTGCAGATTGTATCATCAATTTCCTGGTGTTGATAGGGTACTATGATTGTGCAAGATGTCACCACTGGGGAAGACTGGGTGAAGTGCTCATGAGACCTCTCTGTACTATTTTTGCAACTTCCTATGAAGCCATAATTTTTTCCAAATAAAAAGCCTTTAAAAAAAAAAGTATCCAGGCTTCTTTTTTTTTTTTTTCTAAGATTTTATTTATTTGACAGAGATCACAAGCAGGCAGAGAGGCAGGCAGAGAGAGAGAGGAAGGGAAGCAGGCTCCCTGCCGAGCAGAGAGCCCGATACGGGGCTCGATCCCAGGACCCTGGAATCATGACCTGAGCCGAAGGCAGTGGCTTTAACCCACTGAGCCACCCAGGTGCCCCTCCAGGCTTCTTTCTATACTGCAACCCCCAACAATATGCCATTAAAAGACACCAGTCTCTGAAAAGAGTATGGGAATCATATTAGTGCTCCCCTTCATAGATGAAACCCACTACTTGTCCTCTTTTCCTTGATTCAATATTTACTCAGAGTCCAACTGGGAATCAGGCCTTGTGTTGGAAGCTAAGTGACAGATACATGATCTATGATCCCTTCCCAAGTGAGCTCCCAACCTAGTGCTAATGAAAAGGCCTAATATGATAAGAACACTGGACTACAAGTGAAAAGAATTCTGTCCTCATGGAGCCACTTACTAGGTATTTTAGTTTGGACCAATCCATTTCCTCTTGGTGTGCTGACTTCTTAACCTGCAAAATTCGGGAGAATGGAATACATATGAATATATTTTAAACTTAACCTGGGTCCTGTGGGTGGGTTCAAGGATACCTGGAAATCACCTGAAATCATATGCATAAGTATGTAGGATAATTTCAGAAGGTGTATTTTAACCCTTTTTTTTTTTTAAGATTCTAGGGATTTGCTCACCCATGGAGTTTAGAATAACTGCATCTAATTTTTGGATTTAATGTCAATGGGCCCTTCCATTATAACATTCCACAATTCTAATAGATCTCCAAGATCTCTCATTTCTAATACTCCATGATTCTAATTGGGATGCGAGAAATGGACTAGAGAGCTAACATTCTGTGATTCCATGGGCCACAAGAGTTCATTCCCTTCCCTGACAGAACGATTAAATTTTTCAATATGAAATTCTAGACAGTCTATGATTTAACCTCCAAATGACCTTCCAACCTCAGCTTTCATCCCTTTCCCAGACCCTGAACAGCCCCTCCCACCCCCCCGTGTAGTCTGCAGTTTCCACAAAGTTTCGTTTCCATTCACTCTGAGCCTTGGCACAGGCAATGCCTTCTACCTGGATTGCCCCTAGAGCTACCCTTTTTCTTGAGTATCATCTTGAAGTTCTCCTCCACAGTGAACCCTTCCATGACCCTTCATCCTTGTAGCAAGGTTTGATGTGCTCCCTTAAACCTGGGTTTCTGACTGCCTGCTACCACCCAGGGAATAGGACTATTGGTTCACTCAGGGCATGAACCAAATATGCCAAGAGGCAAGGCAGAGTAAGTAAAAGTTTGAAACTAGTTGGTATAGCAAACTCTAGACCCATTTTCCCACCTCTGGAAATAAAGAAAAATATCAGCTCTAAGGAAAACAACATCCTGAGAGCAATAGTAAATTAAAAGAAAAAATAGTAAATGTAAACAGCATTCTGTTTACAAACAAAGGGGAGTGGTGAGGATTGAGGCCATCTGGGACAGAGGATCTTCACCTCCAGCTACTTGTTGATTGGCAGGAATGTAAGTGGGACCAATGTGGTCAGCTCACCTACTTTTTCAAAAAAAGTTGGAAATCCAGATTTGCATGTGAAATTTCCCAATTTTAAGTGTCAATAACTAAAAAATATTCAAGACCCATTGCAATGACTTTCAAGGTTTTCAAACTGTGAAAAATGTTTTGTGAGGATCCACTTCTACCCATTCAAGAGAGCACATCTTATGGGGGAGGCAAGTTTTATATCAGAGCTGCTGGTGTATTGCTAGTTGTTAAACACACCAACTTCTTCTGCACAGAGCTCAGACAAAACCTTTCCTATGAGGCCTCTTGTGCCTCTCTGGGTCTTCGTTTCCCCATCCATAAAATGGCGATACAAAATACAATTGTGAGTCAGCTGTCAAACAGAATATATCATTTAAGGGTTATCAGAGCTACATGCTTTTATCTGCATCATCTCACTGAATTCTTATAACTTCTATGAGGTAAGTTGTATTAACTTCACATTTTACAGATAAAAAATGCAGCTCAGAGATAGCAACTTACCTAATGAAGACAATAGCAAACATATAAAAAGCCCTTTCCATCAAAGGGCTTTACTGATTTAGTCCTCTCAACAAGTCTGACCTAAGGCAAATAAACCGTGAAATGGGGATTCCATCAAGGCTGCCTGAATCCAAAACGGTAGCACAGGGCTGCTTAACAGAAATACAATGCAAACCACACATATAATTTCAATTTGTCTAGTAGCCACATTTAAAAAGTAAAATGACACAGGTTAATTTTAATAATACACTTTATTTGACCCAACATATGCAAAATACTATCAATCTAACATCGACATAAAAAATAGAGCTATTTTACTCTTTTTTGTACTAAATCTTGGGTGTATTTTAGATAACAGCACAACGTAATTCCGACTAGCCACATTTCAAGGGTCCATGCGTATGGGGCAAGGCATTTACTGTCTAATCTTAATGTTAAAAGCAGAACCCAGAGAGACACCTGTCCCTTGGTTTCAAAGGGCACGCAAAATACAATAATGGCACACAGTTCTTGAGCATATAGCCTGTGCCATGGAAGGGGCGAGTCTTACTATGTGTGTTGGGGATCTTCACACGTTGTATTTTGTCATCCTCGCAACAAGGCGAATGCCACTGCCCTCCTCTTTTGACAGAAAGAGGACTTCCCCGTGTCGGGGCCTCCCCCAGTGCCGACCTCTGTCCCGCCGTCCCCTCTCCCACCACTGGCCGGGCGCCAGCCCCAGAGAAACCGTCGCTCGCCCTCATCCCAGTCAGGGGAGGCGCACACCCCGCTGGAGGTGCAGATCACCTGCGGGCTGGAGAGCTCACAGTGAGTAAAGACTCCTCCGGGCTCCTCCTCCTCCAGCTCTTCATCCTCCTCTTCCTCCTCCTCCTCCTCGGACGCCGATTTTGACTCTGACTCCGAGTCCTCGAACTGGTGCTGGGAGGCGACATCGCGAACAGTAGACCAGCGCACACGTAAAGAGGCCCACCCCAACCCCTCAGTCGCTGCCGCCTCCTGACGGGACTCACTAACGTGAGCAGGAGCCACTTCCGGGAGCCGGGATTTGGCTTCCCGGCGCTCTGGCGCCGAGCTCATCGCAGAAGCTAGGGCGGACTTCCGCTTCCGGCCCCCTCCGGCACTTTGCGAAGGAGGTTGAGTTTGGCCCGCTGTCTGCCCGCCCCCATCCGCCTACGAGAAGGCCGCGCGAGCTCGGCCCTTAACGCGTCAAGCCCCTCCCTCTTTCAGCCCCTCCCCGCCCAGACGCAGTGCTGAGCCCACGGCTGCGGGACAAAGAGTGACGTCCAGAGGTTGGAGTCATGGCTGCCTCTGAGCCGAGCTTGGTGGTTCCTGGGGAACTCGCGCTGTCGCCAGAGAAGGAAGAAGGAGCCGGCCTGAGCTCAGGCCCGGAGCGTAAGTCTGCGGGCTCCTCGTCGACCCCTGAGGCCTCACCGCCTGTCCCTGAACCCTCCACCCTCAACGCCGCGGTTCCCGAAGCGATTCCTACGCCTCCTGCGGCGGCCTCCGTGGCCTTGGAGCTGCCTCCCACAGGCCTGGGCTCCCCGCCGCTCGCCGAAGCTGCTCCGCGATCCCCTCCACACCCTGGCGGCTCCCGACCCGGCCCGGAGACGTTCCGCCAGCGTTTCCGGCAGTTCCGTTACCAGGACGCCGCAGGCCCGCGGGAGGCATTCCGGCAGCTGCGGGAGCTCTCCCGCCAGTGGCTTCGACCCGACATCCGCACGAAGGAGCAGATCGTGGAGATGCTGGTGCAGGAGCAGCTGCTCGCCATCCTGCCTGAGGCGGCGCGGGCCCGGCGGCTTCGCCGCCGCACGGATGTGCGCATCACGGGCTGAGAGGTGGAGCTGCGGGCGGCCAGGCGTGGGCGTTCTCTGGACTGGGGCTACGATCGGGTCTGGTGGCCTGAGCCTGGCTCTCCATTCCGCGCTGATGAAAAACGAGTTTTGGGCAGCTCCGATCGTCTGATGTGTCCCTTTCGTTCGTCCTTTAGTAGGTTTATTTTCCCGAGCTTATCTCCTTCCAACCTCCTTTTTGGCTGATGGCGAAACCAGGTTGGGAGCCCAAGAGAATAAAGCCTTTGTTCCCTATTCACTTGGCATTTTCTGTTTTTTGTGGGATCATTAACGCGTTGGCTAGGCCTAGCACTTCACATCTGGGATATTTTTATCCTGCTCGCTCCACAGGGCCCCATTGGGTAATCCTTTGTTTAGTTGCAGTCTCCATAAAGAGAGTTTTAGCAGCTTGGATTCCGTTTTCGCTCCTACCTCTCACTAGAATTTGCTTTCCTACTTAAAAAGGTAGTTGGTAGTGGTTGTGGCAAGCAAATAGCGGACTCTATATTTATAGTTTACTTAACTAGCTATCTCTATACCAACTGGGCCACTAACTTGTTACACCAATCTGCCCTTTGGGCACAGGCTCCCCCAAAGACCCACACCTGCGGGCTATTTTAGGAAGTGTTTTAGTGCAGGTCCTTAGGGAGAGCTCCTTGTGAGCTCTGGTTTAAGCCTCCAAACTCACTTTTCTTGCCATATTTTAGGCCCCTAGAATTTAAGGAGAACTGGAGTGAACTAATGGATTACATTGCTGGAGCCACTCACTTTAGTTCTGTTTTTTTAAATAAGTGTAATTGTTTAGAAAAAGAAGGAATTTGGCAAATAGGGAGGCTCTGTTATGAAATCATAAAGCCTACTTTTCCCTAAGTCTTCTGCCCACCCAGGAACTAATTGGAGTCCCTGGGCAATTTGGATTGGTCTCAGAAGGGTCCTAACTGCAATGGGTGCCATTTCTTAATATGAGGAAGGCCTATCTTCACTGCTCTCAACAACTGAAATCTAATAAGCCTGCAGCTCACACCACAAAGCAGGAGCCAGACTGGGTTGGGGAGTGGTGGTGGTGGTACATTTTGCCTTCTTGTATTAAAGACCCTTAGATGAATTCAAAATTATTTTGCATACATTCTTGGGATTTAGGATCTTGAGCTTCTATCTCCTTTCCTACAGAAGACACATCTGTTTACAATGTAAAAAGTCTTCCTCTAAAAGATGTTTATAGGGACGCCTGGGTGGCTCAGTTGGTTAAGCGGCTGCCTTCGGCTCAGGTCATGATCCCAGCGTCCTGGGATCGAGTCCCATATCGGGCTCCTTGCTCGGCGGGGAGCCTGCTTCTCCCTCTGCCTCTGCCTGCCTCTCTGCCTGTGCTTGCGTGCTCTCTCTCTCTCTAACAAATAAATAAATAAAATCTTAAAAAAAAAAGTTTAAAAGATGTTTATAGAAAATCATGTAGTGTATATTAAAAATAGGGCACAGAACTTTATAATAACATGATTGAAACATAGCAACAAAAACCTGTTTTATTTTTTCCAAATACAGATACAGAAGTTTGCATGTTTTGCAAATATTGCTTCAAAGCAACATTTCTATATACAGCGCCTTCTGTTCTAATACCGCGTAAACATAGATATGTATCCACAGTGCAATGTTGGCTCATCAAGGGTCCACCTTGCATAACACTCATCATTTAAAGAAACAAAATGATTAGTCAAACCAGAACTGTTTTTGTCAAGGCAATTTTTTATAGGTGGATAATTTTCCTCAAAAGAAAACTTAGGTAGTGTACACATTTCTAAATGGTAACAGTAATCTTTACAAATAACAGTTTCCAGTGCTCCAACCTGCGGTTAATTAGGTCTGACCCAGGAATTGGGGATGGAGCCCCTCAACATGGCTTTAAATTAGAGAAGCACACTGAGGTTATAAGAACTTGGGAGTCATCCCTGCTTCCCTAAGGACAAAAGTCACAATGAGTAAAACGGGATTAATTCCTTTATAAACAACAAACCCAATAATGGCCACTTGGCAGGATTAGGGTAATTCAGTTTCTGCTTCCACCTTTGAGAAAGACATGACATCAACTCCCTTAAAGTTGTACCTTCCCCAGATGTGATGCTCAAATGTATCTGAAAAAAGAAAAATCAGTAATAATACAACAGTCATCATACCTCACAGTTGTGGCTACAGAAAATCATACTGTTTCATCCCTTTTCAGACAAACACAATCTTGTAACGTGACTGTCTGATAAACTGCGCAAAACGTAGATGCCATGCATACTCCTTGGACGTTTCTCCCCACACCAGAAATGCCAACGTTAGCAATGGGAAAGAGCCTCGTGGAGGGGAATCGTGTCAGCTTTACTACAGATGTCAAAGCCACATGGCCTCCCTCTGATGGATAAGGTACAGCAGGTCAGCTGGTCCTAAATTCATTTTATATCAAATGTTGAAGAAATCACTGGACAGAGCATTCCCTGAAACAGATTTTGGTACAGAGGCTTTCAAGACCACAATGACCTGTGTGCCTTCAAGGCCTAATCATTCCAAAGGTAGCTGGAGATACTGTCATTGCTATAGAGATATTGGCTACTTCACGTTTACATAGTAAATATTTGCAGCATATAACATTACAGATTCATAAACCCATAATTAACTTGTGAGTGTTAATGGACAACTGTGCTTTGATTTTTGCCTTTAGTGATAAGAAAACTAAATGGTGAAACGGGTCACTCCTCAAAGCATGGAAGATTTTCTTTAACTTGGTCTAGCAAAGTAAAACAAAATAATACAGCAATTACACATGGAACCGTAACCTGCAAGAGTAACAAATGTTATCTTAAAAGGTACAAATGGTACCTGGACCTTAAGCAGCATAACCACCTTGACCTCACAAAATAATACAAACAGGAAATCTAAAGTGTTAAAGTATTTTAAAACAATTCTGAAAATGCCAACTACTGAACATACACCCTTCTGGAAGGAGAAAAGCGGCACATGTAGAATCTGAAGTTTACAACAATATAAAATAAGGTAATTCTCCAAACCACATTCTTTGTAACAAATCTTTACAGTGAAAGAGTTCAAAATTTGGGGAAACATTTTTTGGACATTAAATAGAACCGGGAAGCTGTCAGTATTAAGAAGTGGGTAGAAAATGCTGTCCTTTGGGTTCCAGACCCTGCCTGCTTCAGTTTGGAATTCCTCCTAGATTCTTATTACAGTGAGATTCTAGTTCCTCCACAGGCTGTATGGGCTCTGCTACAAAAAACACAACCCAGCCAACTCTGGGGTAAAAGCATACAAAACTTGTCCCCGGTACCATGAAGTCATGCAAGACAGGGGGTGAGAAAAGTGAAGAGTCCTAAGGAGAAGGCAGGGTAGCCAAGGCCTCCGCTCCTTCCCAACCTCCACCGAATGTGAAGTCACAACGTTCTCACGAAGCTGGAAAAATGAAAATGATGCCTGCTGCCTAAATCCATGCCAGGCAGAAACAAGAAGGCTTGGCATGTGCCCCACCCTGACAAAAAAAGTCAATTAAATAAGCTGCAAGTTGAATTTACAACTGTTTCCAACTAAACTTTTTTGGCTCTCATTCCATTTATCAGTGGCACAATTTCAAGTGAAGTTTGTGCAAAAAGACTCACTCTCCATTCAACGATGTGCACAGAAGAAAGGAATCCCAAGAGTCTATCTGTTACCTTCTTGGTAGGCTTCAAGATCAGACTGCCCTGTCCTACAGCAGCCAAAATGGCCCCTTTGTCCAATGTCCATCACACCCCCTGCCCAGATCCCTGAAGTCAGTCGGTGTCACGTGCATTCGGCATGCTAGGTTTATTTATTTAAATATGCAAAGCTCCTCCTGCAGGTGCCCCAGGATTGTGCCCCCACTAGCTCTGGGTGCCCAGTTTCATGTTGAGCAGCAGAGTGCAATCTGCTGCACCTTGCCCAGGTCCATCAGCAGCTGCTTGATGCAATGCTTGAGCTGCGGAAGCCTTGCCAGTGGCTCTGGGGGCTCCAATTCCCCAGTGTAGTCCAGCCAGCTCTCCAACACTGCAGACAGAAGAGAGACAACCCAGTGAGCTCCTAACACTTCATCTGTGAGAACAGCAGCAAGAATTTCAGCATCTTCTCCCCATCTATCCCTACAAGAGGCAAGGAGGGAGGGCCGCTCATCTGGCACTGACTGACCCTCTCTACAAAGTATTACCCGTAGGACAAAGCTCAAATGCTTTCGAGGAGCACAGTCCAACAGAACTTTCTGCGGTGGAAATGGTCTATGTCTGTGTTGTCTACACAGTAGCCACTAGCCACATGTAGCTTAAAACATAGCTGGTATGACTAAGGTACTGAATTCAAACTTTATTCAATTTTAATTCTTTAAAGAGCCACACACTGGGGCACTTGGGTTGCTCAGTGGGTTAAGCATTTGCCTTTGGCTCAGGTCATGATCCGGGGGTCCTGGGGTCAGACCACACGTCGAGCTCCCTGCTCAGCAGGCAGCCTGTGCCTGCAGCTCCCCCTGCTTATGTGTACTCTCTCTCTCAAATAAATAAGTAAAATCTTAAAAAAAAATTTTTTTTTAAAAAGCCACAAACAGCTACTAACTACTGCCATCAGTGCAGCTCTACTGTCTAGAAGACTTTGAAGAGGGGTGCCTGGGTGGCTCAGTGGGTTAAAGCCTCTGCCTTCGGCTCAGGTCATGATCCCAGGGTCCTGGGATCGAGCCCCACTTAAAAAAAAAACAAAAAAACATAGAAGGCTTTGAAGAACCCACCTTCCTCAGTGTTACTCCCAGTCTTTTTTTTTTTAATTCTTCCTTCCTTCCTCGCTCCCTCCCTTCCTTCCTCTTCTTTCCCTCCCTCCCTCCCTTCCTTCCTTTTCTCCCTCTCTCCCTTCTTTCCTCTCTCTCTCTCCTCCATCCTTCCTTTCTTTCTTTCAGTCTTTTTATTTATTTATTTGGGGGAGAGAGAGAGAGAGCGCGCACAAGCAGGGAGGAGGAGCATTGGAAGAGAGAGAAGCTGACTCCCTCTCAGGCTCGAAGCCCAACAAAGGACTCAATCCCAGGATTCTGGGATCATGACCCAAGCCAAAAGCAGACGCTTAACCAATTGAGCCACCCAGGTGCCCACTCCCCAGTCTTTATAAGGTTTTCCCTTGCTGGAAATCAAAGGTCCTGCTGTTTTAGCCTCCTATTAAGAAAAAATGAGAATCTAAAGGACTTGAAAAGGTCTTTTTTTGTCACTGTATACTCTGATTTGCTTCATATTCCTTTCATCAGTAGCACTAAATTCTCTGACTTTATTTTCTAAGTATTTAATGTTAAAATGTCCAGGTACTAACATCCTTGATTATATTGGTTCAATATCTACAAAACTGCCTTATGTCTGAGAGCAGGGATTTCTCTATATGCGATGTTTTTTCTTCCTCAAGCCACTCCCTGAAGCTCTGGCACTTGGGGAGAGGCCATTTTGGAACACTGCATCTTTTGACAAGAGCCAGCCCCTCCAGGAAGGCCTGTGCTTACCCCAGCCTGCCTGTAGCCTTTCTAGTTAATAAACCAACCTGTACTAGGTACTTTCTGGACCCTTAAGCTGAAGGTGCAAAAAGACAAAGACCCACCCAGTGCCTGTTTCTCAAAAAGCTTAAAGCCTCACACATAATCCTCTTCCCGCCTCAGATCCAGCCCTCCACCTTCCTTCCCACCTTTTAAAAACCTTTGTTCCCGTAAGTTACTTCCCAGGGAAGCCTTTCCCAACTCTACACCCTGAATCTAGTTGCTATGTTATATCAAGGATGCTATGTGATCACATGCTTTCCTCTTTTGGAGCACATACCATGGTTTATAATTATATATAATGGGATAATTCAATTAATACCTGTTTCTATCTCAAGATCAAATTCCTTAATAGCAGAAGCCAACTCTGCCTTGGTTATTACCCTTATATCCCTAACACTCAACTGTGCCTGAAACATAGTAGGCACTCAACAGAGGCAGTGACAAAATGTGGGACTGGGGTGCTTGGGTGGCTCAGGGGGTTAGGCCCCTGCCTTCGGCTCAGGTCATGATCTCAGGGCCCTGGGATCGAGCCCCGCGTTGGGCTCTCTCCTTGGCAGGGAGCCTGCTTCCCCACTCTCTCTCTGCCTATTGGTGATCTCTGTCTGTCAAATACATAAATAAAATCTTAAAAAAAAAAAAGAAGAAGAAGAAAATGCGGACTGGCCTAGCAAAGTGCCCTACTGACTGCTCAGGCTCCACAGAACTCACCTACCTCCCCACACTTTCCCTGATTTCTTGTTTGGTACTTGGAGGTTCCAAGGAGGAGCAACAGACCTTCCTGTTCATCCCAACAAGTATAAGGACTTGAAAATAAGAAAAATAAGACTGCCTTTTCAGACTTCAACCTGAAAGCCAAGGGTAAAGGATCAAAGTCATAGGAGAGTCACTGGTAACCTGCTGAGCAAGATAAACTCCCCAGGGACCAGTTTCAATACATCAATTACTCTTTAAGGAAGAAAACTAGGAGACAGGAGACTGCTCAGCAAAAGGGCATAAGAATAAATAGAGAAACAGCCCAAAATCAGTGCTGGAAGAACCCATCCGGATGGGTGTAGAAAAGAGGTAGTCAGGGGCACCTGAGTGGCTCAGTAGGTTAAGCATCTGCCTTCGGCTCAGGTCATGACCCAAGGATCCTGGGATGGGGCCTGCTCAGTGGGGAGTCTACTTCTCCCTCTGCCCTGTCTCCTCACTCAGACAGTCTCTTTCTCTCAAATAAATAATATAAATCTTAAAGAAAAAAAAAAGACTGGCTGAGTCATTTCCAAAAGATAGACAGAATCTCAGTCCATCTGCCCTTGACAAGATGATCCTACAATTGCTAACAGGCCCCTCTTACGGTCACTGTAACTACTTCAGACTTGGTTCCAGGCTCACCAAAGACACCCCCCAATACTGTAGTGACCCAGGTGGCATGCATAGGGAGAAAGAGCATCAGTGTGCAGACTAGAAGAGTCCAGGCCATTCGGTAGTCTCTGAGCTCAGTTAAGAGGAGTGTTTGGAGCCCCTAAGGTAAAGCCTTCTTTCTTGAAGACAACTGTGAGAACCAACAGCATCTCTTCTGGACCCCAGCATCCAGCAGGCCAGCCTTCTCTCTGTACCATATGCTGGACCATTACCCCAAGCTTCTCTTTTAAGGAAGCTCAACAGCTTCTCAGCAGTATCATGATTATAAGCAAGGTAGAAGGTCACAAAGATAAAGTTCCATTTCATATACACTCTCAGACCATCTAGATAGAGGCCAATGCTCAATAAAGTAACATTTTCTTCTTAAAATAGTATTTCTAACGCTAAAAGATTCAATATTGGGCGCCTGGGTGGCTCAGTGGGTTAAAGCCTCTGCCTTCGGCTCAGGTCATGATCCCAGGGTCCTGGGATCGAGCCCTACATCAGGCTCTCTGCTCAGCGGGGAGCCTGCTCTTCCCCTCTCTCTCTGTCTGCCTCTCTGCCTACTTGTGATCTCTGTCTGTCAAATAAATAAATAAAATCTTAAAAAAAAAAAAAAGAAAGATTCTACTTTTAAAAATAAATAAATAAATAAAAGATTCAATATTTTCATGGCCATTAAAAATCTTTTGTCTCGGACGCCTAGGTGGCTCAGTTTGTTGAGTGTCTGCCTTTGGCTCAGGTCATGATCCTGGGGTCCTGGGATTGAGTCCCTCATTGGGCTCCCTGCTCAATGAGGAGCCTCCTTCTCCCACGGCCTGCGGCTCCCCGTTTCTGAGCTCTCTGACAAAATCTTTTAAAAATTTCTTTTAAAAAAATACTTTTCTTTTAGTTTGACAATTGTTTATACAACTATATAAATTATTAAATTATGGTTAATACTAAAACAACTTTTAAAATGTAAATCAGTCAAAAGAATAGTTTACTAGGCTATTTCTTAAAAGGAATACTAAATCCAAATTCTTATAAAAGTTCAGTTTAGGGGTGCCTGGGTGGCTCAGTGGGTTAAGCCTCGGCTTGACCTGCCTTCGGCTCAGGTCATGCTCTCAGGGTCCTGGGATCGAGCCCCACATCAGGCTCTCTGCTTAGCAGGGAGCCGGCTTGCCCCTCTCTCTCTGCCTGCCTCTCTGCCTACTTGTGATCTCTCTCTCTCTGTCAAATAAATAAATAAAATCTTAAAGAAAAAAAAAGTTCAGTTTATCTTAATGGTATTTGGATGAACTTAAGAGTTCACTCCCTACTACAGTTGAAATAAAATGGGATTCCGATAAATCTTAATTCAATACAGTGGAAAAGTCTGTTCATCTGAATAAAATCTTTGAGATTTGTAATTGATCTTCATACTTTAGGGTCTGGGGTATTAGAACACGAACGGAGGGACGCCTGGGTGGCTCAGCTGGTTAAGCGGCTGCCTTCGGCTCAGGTCATGATCCCAGCATCCTGGGATCGAGTCCCACATCAGGCTCCTTGCTCGGCAGGGAGCCTGCTTCTCCCTCTGCCTCTGCCTGCCTCTCTGTCTGCCTATGCTCGCGCGCTCTCTCTCTCTAACAAATAAATAAATAAAATCTTAAAAAAAAAAAAAAAAAAAAAAGAACACGAACGGAGTATGTGACCCCAGGTCAGCAGGACACTCAAAAGGCCCAAGGAAGTCCAGGCAGAGAAGGGAGCCTGGACTTATCCTCCTCACCACACTGGCCATGAGACTGAATGGCAAGTCAGTAAGAAGTGGCAAGTCAGTAAGAAGTAGGGAAACACTGATGTCTCCTCTAAGGGCAGGATCCTTTGGCAAGAACAGAATATTCTCCCTGTTTCCACAGTACTAAGCCTACTCTCAGAGACCCAAAGCCACTCCTACTGCCATTCTTTCAAAGTCCATCATTTCTGGTCTGTCATCCAGTCTTCTTTTCAGCTAGAGAACATCAGAGTTTTCTTTTTTCTTTTTTTTTTTTTTAAAGATTTTATTTATTTATTTATTTGACAGACAAAGATCACAAAAAGGCAGAGAGGTAGGCAGAGAGAGAAAGAGAGGAGGAAGCAGGCTCCCTGCTGAGCAGAGAGCCCGATGTAGGGCTCAATCCCAGGACCCTGAGATCATGACCTGAGCCGAAGGCAGCGGCTTAACCCACTGAGCCACCCAGGCGCCCCAGCATCAGGGTTTTCAAACAGTGGAATCATTCTGGGAGCCATTCTAAGGAGCCCAAGGAAACCTTTTAGGAATAAAAGAGAGAGAAACACTCCCCCTTCCAGAAGTGTCCTCAGAATGAACCCTGAATTAGTTTCCCATTCCCAGTTCCCCAGATGTGCCTGAAGGGCAGGATAGAAGCATGAGGGCATGGAGGTCCTTCTCTCACTTTTCCCCAATAGGACAACTATTTCCTCCAGTTAAGCCAGTCCTTTTATCACCTACTGAGTCACAACCTCTCCCTCAGAGAACCTCACTTTCCTCAGGGTTCAGTTTCAGACCCAGGGTTTCAGGAAGCCTTTCTGTTATCATTTCCCTTGCCACATGTCGCCTTGGGCAGGGCCTCCATACATGTGCCCTGGCCACACCTCATGACTCTAGCTTGTATAAGGTATGGCATCTTTCTGAGTTATTTCATTGCAAGTAGCTTTACATCCCCAATTACAGTAATGGTAGCCTGACTATACTCAGACTCCTCAAATGGAACATTTACTTTTCAATTTGGCTCCATTTTAAGAATGAAAACAAAAAATTAAGAAATTAAGTGAAAAATCAAGAAGGAATTCTGTCTTCAAAAATCAAACTGGCAACTTCCTAGGGATCAAAGAGAGACCGAACTTGAGCAAGTTTATCAGGCCCACCTGTTACCACTAACACCTAGGAGAAACACCCAGGGTGTTTCTCCAAATGATTCAGCCAAGTTCTTAAATCTCTACTGATAGGGCACCTGAGTGGCTCAGTCAGCTAAGCATCTGCCTTCAGCTCAGGTCATGATCCCAGGGTCCTGGGATCAAGTCCCACATTCGGGCTCCCTGCTAGGCAGGGAGCCTGCTTCTCCCTCTGCCCTTCCTCCTGCTCATGTGTGCGCGCTCTCTCTCAAATAAATAATAAATCTTTTTTTTTTTTTAAATCTCTACTGATAAAGAAGAGAAGCCTTCAGCGGTTTAGATTTTACAAAAGGCCAAAATAAAAGGTTTCTTCAGATTCATCCTCAAAGACATCCAAAAAACTATTAAGTCAAAGTTGAAATTCCCCACAGAACTTGGTTAGCAAAGTTGCTCAGGTCACACACTGCCTGTAGGCAGAGTCTAGTTACACTTTTGCACTCTGCTTTGCACAAGGCACTAGGTAAGTGAGGAAGGACTCCTGACTTCACACAGACCTTAGGAGCACCTGACATATGCAAAAAGTAAAGCTTGCCCATCTAAAGGGAGGATGGGGGTGGATGAGACTGAAAAGAAAGGAGGCAAGAATATAGCAATCTGTGGAGAGCCAGAGAAGGAGCCCTACCATCCAGCTCCTTCTCAATGGAGTCCATCCTGTGTGTGACTTCATCCTGAAGAGATTCCACATGAGTCAGCAGGTTAAACTGCCACTGGTGCTGGGAGCTCAGCAGCCCCTCTCCGCCTCTGTCCAGCAGCTTCCGAGTGGGGGCTTCTTCGGGTAGGACCTTTTTGGAGACATATTCCCTCACCTAGGAACGCAATGGCAGTTAAGTTACTGAGTGGAGATAGTCCCAGCCTCTTCTCCAACCAGCCACTTTGCATCCACCTGAAAATTCAGTTGCAGTTTGACTATTCCAAACCTCTATCTCCCTCTCTTCCTGTCTTGGACACAGGCAGAAACATGCCTGGTATAGAAACCACAAACACCTCAGGGCAGCACAGGTATTGTTGCTACTTCCCAGTGACCAGCCCAATGTCCCAGGCCTGAAATGGGCCTCGTGGAATGGCTTCTAGAGCCCTGAGATCAGAACAGAGCAGGGTGGGCGCAGACAGGGGTTAGTATATTACTTAGCAGGAGTCAGACAAACTAGTTCTAAGTCCAAGCTCCTTGTCTTGCTGAATGTATGAGCCTGGATTAGTTATTTTTCCTCTCTGAGCCTCTGATGGAAATAGTAAAACCTACCTTATAGGTTCATGAGGATGAAATAGGATAAGGTTTATAAAACACAGTGTTGGCCTATGGTCAACTTGCCATGAATGAAAGATATTTTTAACCCTAGCTGACTTGTTTAGGGCCAGTATTTTCTGATTTTTTTAATATGTGGCAAATGCCTCTAGGAAATCTGCCTCATTTGTAGGATTCACAACCCTTCTTCTATAGTTGGTGATCTCAACCCTTTATTCCTTCCTTCATTCATTTGAAATGAAACAGAGTCAAGCTAATATTTATTAGAGCTGACTGTGCAAAGCTCTGTGCTGATAGCTTTTCACAGACATGCTGCACAAAAACTAGAGGGCATGGACACTGGACATCTAAGCAGGTGAAGAGACCTGATCAGCATCACATGGTAAGTGGCTAAGCCCAGACTTGAAACCAGGTCTGCCTCCAAGACCAACCTCACCAACCTTGACCACACTGTTTAGACACTGGCAAGGGCACAATACCTACCCATGAGGGGCTTATAATCTAGGATGTCCCACTTGGCAATATGCAGTAACATATCTAATGCTGGTGATGCCAACCACAGGGTAAAGTTTGAGAGGAAGGATGACAAGGGTGGAGAAACTCTCCAGTTACACAAAGCCTCTCAGACCAACTGAGGACAGCACAGAATGACCCCAGTGAACAGCTAAAGATGACAACACTGGCAGGGAAATGACACAAAAAGGCTCTAGAAGAACATGATTTGAATAACAAAAAAAAATGAGAGTTGTTCTTGGGAAAGTTGATGAAACCAGCAAATGTTCTGACAAAATGGACTGTTCTTATGTCAGGGCTACAAAGTTAAAAATCAAAGGAAAGCTATCATAGAACTGTATTGAAAACTTTATGGCTAACAAAACACCTGACTCATTCTTTGCTCACGCTAAGAATTAGCAGCTAGGTGCAATTACAACATAAACCTGTTAAAGAAAAAACTCATTTTCCTACCTAACTTCCATTTATCAAGTGCCAATCAACACTTTTCTCCTCGCTTCTTCCCACCTCTCCACCCCCACCCCCAGTAACTGCCATTTTGTCGGCATTTCCTATAACCATGATCTCTGGTTTAATCAGGCTTTCCTGACTTTGCACCCATTTTAACCCACCAAAAAACACCTATGATGAGCACATTTAAATACAATTTTACAGTAAGTACAACTCTATAATATCTTCCACAGAACCCTACAGGGGAGCTCAAGCACTCAAATACTAAATGAAGAACAAGTACAAGTGAGCCACATACCTTTAGGGAGCTAGATTTGGAGTCACTGTCCCCCCTACTCCTGTCTTGGTCTAGAGGCCAGCCCAGACGTGGAGAGAGAGAATCATCACCATTCTCACGGAGGGGGTTGACCGCATCGTCAAGGGCAGAGCCCCGGGTCTCCACCACCAGCTTCTGCTCCATAGCAGGGTAATAGGCGCGGGGCTTCTGATAGCAGTGCTCGCTGGTGATATAGGACTCCTCCACAGACGGGGGGAGGGCCAGGGGCAAGGGCTTCTCCACTGCCCCGTTCAAAGTTCTATAGCTCGGGACTTCCTCTTTGCTCTTGGCTTCAGTGACATGGATGTGTTTTGAATGCGATCTCCCCTCCCCTGAGTGCTGTTTCCAAGGCTGACACCACAGCTGCAGATCAGGATGCTCCCTGCTTCTGTTGGGAGGGCAAACACAGAAAGCACTTTGGAGGAACTGGGACCAGTGCAGGGGTGTCTCAATTCCCACTCTCCCAACAGGAAGAGGAGCTCCCCATCTGGCCACAAGCCACCATTTACCAAGCAAAGGGGAACGTAAATCCACGGTCTCTGAGGAGACCATCTGTAGACAAGCTCCCACTGTGAACACTCATGGTGAGTGAGACTGGACTTGGAGTCAAAGACCTGACTGCATTTCAGTTCATCCACTGATTAGCAGTAAAGCTATAACGAGTCATTGAACCAGACTCATTCCCATTTTGTCCTCTGCAAGACCAGGCTAACCATCTGTCTGCCATTAGCCAATGAGTTTGATAAAGATTAAGTGAATTAATTCAAATAAGGTACTTTGTTGGCAGCAAAGTGAGTCGCTAAAAATAACCTAATAAGCAGGCATGATAATCCTGGCATACAACAGCTTTCAGTTACAAAAATGCAATGATGGGGCATCTGGATGGCTCAGTCAGTTAAGTGTCTGATTTCGGCTTAGGTCATGATCCCGGGGTCCTGGGATCAAGTCCAGTGTCAAATGTGCTTGTCCCCGCAACCCCCTCCCCACTCGTTCTATCTCTCTCTAATGAATAAAATCTTTTAAAAAATGCAACGACAATGGGTTGAGGGAGCAGGAATCAAAGTCATCTACGTATAAGCCATTAATAAGTTTTTAAAAATTCTTCTAAAATCTTTTACTCTCACCACTCCAAGGAGAAAGCTTTGTTACTAAAGAACAGGGATTCTAATCCTTTTCTGAGCTACAAACTCCTTTCCTTTGAGAACCTGTTGAAAGCTCTGCCTTTATGTACACATATGTGCACATAAAACTCCGTGTTAGCACTTAAGTCTCCCAGAATCATTCACTGTTTGAGTTTTGACCCAATAAAGGATTATTAAATTAATCTACTGGATCATAATCAATTGTAATGCTCCATGAATCTGCGTGTCATGCTTGCGCAAGAGCCATGCTAACCTTCTCTGTATCGTTCCAATGTTAGTCTGTGTGCTGCCAAAGTGAGCAGCATAATCACTTGTAGAAAAAGGAAAACAGAATAGAAAATATCATAATGTACCATTCTAAGTAACAATAGGTATTCTGTGAAATTTTAATTTCAGTTTTATATATGTGGGTAACATAAAACACGTTTATTACTGTGGGATATACATTTTATTAAGTTTAAAAACCACTACTCTAGATAAACTTCACCTTTTAACTCTTCTTCATTACCCAGAACTTCCACTATTACCTCTGATCATTAAATGAAAAGAAGGAAAAAGGGAGGGAGGGAGGGAAGAAAAACAGTGGGTTTCTCGAGTGAGGCCCATCAGTTAGTTACCAGAGTTTCTAGCTGGGAGGGCAGTGCCCTCTAGAGAACGTTTGGAAATAAACAGGTGCTACTCACATTTGGTTCAGAGATGGGCAGAAATGTGTAGTTACCTTTCTAACTGCCACAACGACTGACAGGTACTATTGGCATTTAGCTCACTGAATCCAAGGATGCCTAACATCCTATAATGCTTGGAATGATCACACATGATTGGGCTAAAGAAGAATCACCCCACGATATAGTCAACCGAACCTTCCCAGCCCCCAGCTGAAAAGCACTGAAACCAGATCAGCAGGAAAGCACAGCTTAACTCACCAGCAACTCCCATCTATGGATACCTCTCCACACACACTTGGCTGAAGCCTTCCTGCACAAATGGAATAGGCCATATACATGAAAGCATGGAGTGATCCTACAGAATCGAAAATTCTGCTCCCAAGGGGCTACAAGCATCCTTTCTCAGCTCTCCCTCTCCACCAATTGCCAACACCCCTCATCCACTGGAGAAGGACAGGAAACCACAAGTATCAAGGCAGCCTAGGTCCCTGGACCACTGCCAGCAGGGTATCACAGCCTGTACCAGGAAACCAAGATTCCAGACACACCTCTGAAATCATAACTGCATCAGAGGAAATGAGAGTCACTGTTAATTTTCAGGTTTATTGTGTAGTCTGAAATTCATTAGCTGGAGCATATAACCCACAGTATGGACCTTCTCTTGCATGAAAATCACAAGTCTTTGCTTCCCCCTTCCTAGAATTTTTGCCCTTCCAGGTAAGACCTGAAGCCCCAGCTACTACTCCATACAAAAATAATGCCCTGGACTTTCTATGTATACCCTGCCAATCATGAAGAAGGAATGTATAGACATGCATGTTACTTCTTAAATGACAATAGACACTCTGAAGTTACTCCCAATTTTATTGTTTGCCTTAAAAAATAAACCACCAGGCCACAGAGGAACAGTATTTCTGAGAATGAGGACCCAGAGTTTGTGATAGCAGAGACTATCCATGTGAACACAGACATACTGGGACCACCACCATCCCCCACCCCCCCCACCACTGCCCAGAATCTTTTCTCCACATTAATGATGAGCAAGATCTCCCTATGCCCTCTTCTGAATTGCCAGAAGTCAGATTTAATTCCAGTACAAAGTCACTGCCATAAAGATGAAGGATCTAAATGGAGATTCAGAAAGGACAGGTTCTAGAATATGGGATAGGGCCAGGAGCACTGGCACTTCAGTAAGAAAGAAACACTGGTTGAATCCTCGAATGAAAAGAAATACAGCATAGTTTACAATCATAAGCATCACAGGTTTTTCCAGGCCCTCACATGAACCACCCTCTACCTGCCTCAATTTCTGACATCTCATTACAAGAAATTAATTTGGTATATATGGGGTAAAGATTTCTAATTTTATAAAATCAGAAGGAAAAGCTTGTCTCTGCCGGTTTTTTTTAAGATTTTATCTATCTATCTATCTATCTATTTATTTATTTATTTATTATCTGACAGAGACACAGTAAGAGAGGGAATACAAGCAGGGGAGTGGGAGAGGGAGAAGCAGGCCTCCCGTGGAGCGGGGAGCCCAAAGCGGGGCTTGATCCCAGGACCCTGGGATCATGACCTGAGCTGAAGGCAGATGCCTAAAGACTGAGCCACCCAGGCGCCCTGCCATATTTTTTAAAAAAGATTTATTTTAGAGAGAGAAAGAGAGCACATGTGAGTGTAGGGGGAGAGGGCAGAGAGAGAGAATCTCAAGCAGACTCATCACTGAGCACAGAGCCTGACGAGGGGCTCAATCTCACAATCCTGAGATCATGACCTGAGCCAAAATCAGGAGTCAGACACTTAACTGACTGAGCCACCCAGGTGTCCCCAGCTTATCTCTGATATCTTTTTTTTTTTTAACTTTTATTTATTTATTTGACAGACAGAGATCACAAGTAGGCAGAGAGGCAGGCAGAGAGAGAAGGGGGGGGGGGAAGCAGGCTTCCCGCCAAGCAGAAAGCCCGATGCAGGACTCAATCCCAGGACCCTGGGATCATGACCTGAGCCAAAGGCAGAGGCTTTACCCCACTGAGCTACCCAGGTGCCCTTATCTCTGATATCTTATCCAGGGCTGTCACTTGATTCAGTTCATTTCAACAGATAGTGTCACAGTGACAGCTAACTTCCCCAGCAACTATTTTCCCCTTCTCTTATACCTACCTCCATCCTCCTTCCTGGGTTCAAACAGATCATATGGCTAGCCTTCCCTGCAGTTAGGTGTGTCCGTGAAAAAAGCTGCCTGCTCTTCCCTCTTTCCCCTGACCTGGAGGCTAGAACAGTTGAGGTACTGGTGAGGTTGTTTTGACTATGCAGATGAGAAGAACCCCAATGGAATGCCAGAGCAGTAAGAAAGAAGGAACCCAAGTTCCCAGGTCCACGGACGGCATCCTGGAAAAAGGCCACCTACCTGGCCTGGAGCCCTGATTACCCATGGACCACTCATTATATGACAAAGAAGATTTCACTTTGTTTCAGCCTTTATTTTTTGGGTCTTTGTTATAGCACCTTAGCTTTTACCCAAACCAATATATATCATGTCTGAATGTGCCCTTGCTCAACCACTCCTTGTTGTGCCAGTTCTTGAAGCCAGCACGCTTCTGCACCAGAATGCAGGGATAAGCAGACCCCCGATCTTCCATCCCAGGGCTCTGGACACCAATAAGAGCTACATGTCTTTCGCAGGGCTTACATGAACTTGGGGGGTCATCTGACACATAGAATGTAACCATAGAAGCCAGAATTCATACTCAATTTCACTCCCCAAACTTCTAGTCCCTAAAAGCCAAAAGTCCAGTTCCAGAACACTTAAAACTTTGCATGAGCAAACCAAGAAGAGCAAGACTTACTGAGCAACCACTATGCTGGACAGCAGGCCTACCAATATTATCTCTTCCAGCAGCTTTCAATTTTACTTTGCTTACCAGTCAAGGGTGTTAAGGATGAATGGATAAACAAAATCCAACATAACCTACAGTGGAATATTATTCAGCCTTTAAAAAGGAAAAAATTCTGATACAGACTATAATACAGATGAATTTTTGAAGATACCATGCTAAGTGAAATGAGCTAGTCACAAAAAAGACAAATATTGTGGGATCCCATTTATATGAGGTATCTATAGTAGTCAGATTCACAGAAACATGAAGTAGAATGGTGGTCGCCAGGGATGGAGAGGAGGCAAAGTGGAGAGAAGTTGTTTAACACACACAGAGTTGTAATTTTTTAAGAGGAAGAGTTATGGAGATTGCTTTCAACAAGGTGAATTTATTTAACACTACTGTACCATATATTAAAAACAGTTCAGACTATTTATAAATTTATAAAACATGAATTTTATATTATGCATATTTTACCACAATAAAAAAAATCCAGAGACGCCTGGGTGGCTCAGTTGGTTAAGCAGCTGCCTTCGGCTCAGGTCATGATCCCAGCGTTCTGGGATCGAGTCCCACATCAGGCTCCTTGCTCGGCAGGGAGCCTGCTCCTCCCTCTGCCTCTGCCTGCCTCTCTGTCTGCCTGTGCTCTCTCTCTCTCTAACTAATAAATAAATAAAATCTTAAAAAAAAAAATTAAAAAAAAAAATAAAAATTATTAAAAAAAAATTCAGAACTATACCCTAAAACAGTAAACAAACTAAATTATAAATACAAACACCATATTTTGATTATGGTGGCGGCTGCAAGCCGTCAAAACTCAATGAACCTGTAAAATGAGCAAATTTAATTATATATAAATTCTACCTCAATAGGGTTGATTTTTTTAAAAAAAGAATGTTTATTGTGAGACTGACATATTCCACCCATCCACCCCCCCCCCAGGGGGCACGCCCTGGAACAACTGCAATACCAGGTCAATGGATGGAGAGGATGGAGCAAGCTCCTATTCCGTCTCCTAGTTCCAAAATACATTTACTGTATTGTCCTTGGATAGAGGACATATTAGATATTAAACTGCTAAGAACAGACACTACACTTGACCTTAGCCAAAAGGCTGAGATGTAACTGAAAATTTTTAGTAAAGGTCTCAAACTCATTGGTCTTATCACTGATTTTGTGGCTTTCCAATCTCAAATTTATCCTCCCGCCCACCAACCCTCCCCTTCTACCCTCACCCTCCCCCGAAAACATGTCAAATCAGCCTTATCCTCAAAGCTGCAGGTGCCACACTTACTGCAAGATGCTCATCTTGAGCTGAAGGCCATGGAGAACCTCGATCACTCTCTGCACATCGCCAAGAAGCTGGTGGGTAGCCACAATCTTCTTAGCATTCTGGTGGGAGTAGTTCTCTTCTAAAAAGGCCAGGCCATGCATATGTCCCCTGCTCAACCACTCCTTGTCATACCAGTACTTGAAGCCAGGCCTCTGACCTAAAGCAGTGATAATGAGAGAGTTAATACTTGGCCTGAAGGAAACCCAGACCCCTGCATCATTGTATAGTATCACACAAATTACTGAAAGGATAGATTCCTGTATTCATTTTATTTATTCATCCAATAAACATTTACTTGGCACCTACTATATCCTGGGCTCCCTATTAGGGATTGGAAATAAGGCGATAAGACATGTAAATTTCCTGATCTCCTAAGAACAGGCCAGAGGTGGAATGGGAACTTGGGTATCTCTTTAAATTTAAATCACATCATTACATCTCCTATTTAAATCTATTTAAAACCCTCAATGACTTCCTACTGCATACAGGGGAAAAAA